>CAUYSK010047943.1:0-146396 GCA_963575035.1 Avahi laniger
GTAATCCTAGCTCTCTGGGAGGCCGAGGCGGGAGGATTGTTTTAGCTCAGGAGTTTGAAACCAGCCTGAGCAAGAGTGAGACCCTGTCTCTACTAAAAATAGAAAGAAATTAATTGGATAACTAAAAATATATAGAAAAAACTAGTCAGGTATGGTGGCGCATGCCTGTAGTCCCAGCTACTCGGGAGGCTGAGGCAGGAGGATCGCTTGAGCCCAGAAGTTTGAGGTTGCTGTGAGCTAAGGTGACGCCATGGCCCTCTAGCCCGGGCAACACAGTGAGACTCTGTCTCAAAAAAAAAAAAAAAAAAAAAGTTATATATTTTGGGATACATATGCTGTTTTGATATATGTATACAGTGTGTGATGATCAAATCAAAATGATTGGGATAGTCATCACCTCAGATGCTTATCTTTGTGTGGGGAACATTTTAATTCTTTTCTTTTAGCTATTTTGAAATAGACAACAAATCATTGTTAAGGATAGTCACTCTACTATACTATCAAACTCTAGAACTTATTTCTTCTGACTGTATTTTGGTTCATGCTTATCTTTTAGGGAAGGGAATCTGCACACACTCAAACACACTTATTAAATGACACAAAAATGGCTGTTTTGGTAGGACATGACCTCCCCAGTGCAGTTTTCTTGCCTTGGGACGGAGTCAGACAAATATTTTCATTTATTGTGAGAATCTGGGAAGTGTCTGTTGGCTTGCAACACCTTTTTTGGGTTTTGTGTATAGTTTTGAAAACCCAGCTGATGCCTGGTCCTGTTGACTCTTTATTAAAAGCCCCTGGGTGACACATGGGCTTTGTCCTGGTTCGATGGGAGCGTGTTGTTTCTTTTCATGCAAATACATGAGCGTTCAGGCAGGGTCCCCAGGTGTTTCGTGGCAGCAGATCCTGGGCGAGGGAGTGGCTTTGAGGAGTCCCTGGGGACAGCCTGGGAGGGCGAGGAGAGAGGGAGAAACAGCAACACACTTTTAGTGGGGAGAGAAGAGGGAAAGGGAGCAGGCTCCGGTGAGGAATCAGAGGCCCCCGCAGGGCTGGGCAGGATTGCTGGGGCTCAGGAGTCCCTGTCGGGTATTCAAAGGGAGGTTCCCCAATCTGAGCAGGGCACCCATTGGCCAGGGTGGATCCTGCCGTGGCTGAAGCTTGAGTGCTTTCATGTGAAAATACACCTTTGATGTTCCGGAAAACGAGAAGGGAAATTTGCTCTAACACCTGGGGGAGGGAAGCTGCCTATGGAAAAAAAAAAAAAGAAAAGTTCTGTTACGAAAGAATGGAGTTGCACAGCTTGCCATACGATGGATTGGTTGTTCTAGTAACCCCAGGAGGAGAACTGCAGGACAAAATATAGGCTTTCAGTCCCAAGTGAAAGCATGTTTAGAAACACAATGTTAAGGGGGAAAAAATACGAGAGGCTATGGTCACATTTTTATTATGAGTACAACTATATAAACATTACCTGTGCTTGTGGACAAGGTCCGGGAGGGAGCAGGGAAAAATAATAATAGTTGATTTTGTTTGTGTGATGGGCTAGTGGGTGTTTAAAAAAATTCTTGTATTATTATTGTACAAGAAAAAGTCTTTAACTAAAATAAGCCTGGCCTGAGCAGTCTTAGTATATCACACCGCTCTGAATGCCTGCCGGCACTTATGTTTATTGAGTTCCTGATATGGTTGGAAGAAGAGGAAGAAGACACTGGTCGCTGCCTTCAAGAAACTTACAAACTGTTGCCAGATACTTGAATGTCAGTACCCAAGGTATAGATAACAGTTTACTGGAGTAATGGGTGTCACGCAAGGGGGCACCTGGTTAATTGCCAAAGGAAGTGGACAAGGGTACAGACTCTCGTTGGGGGCTTTTGGGAGGACTTCTCAGAGGAGGTGGCCTTGGGGGAGACACCTGAATTAGTAGAGGGAGTGAGGGAGAGCTTTGACCAAAGGGGAGGGGCAGAAGGATAGTCGGGGCCATGTTAAGAGCTCCTTGCCTGTCAGGATAAGAAGTAACCATTGAGAGTTGGCCCAGAATTGCCCCCCAAGAGCTCACCATGTGTCATTAGTCTTCAGCTGTTTTTGGTTAGGTCTTCTTTGAGCATATGATGAAACCCGTGGACCTTCTTGCAAGAAAAATGGTGACATACTTGTGAACTTAGAACCACAGGAATCCCCCACACAGGGTTTTGGATACAGTTTCAGAAGACCTGCAACCCATCCTAATTCAAAGTAACAAATATGTGTTGAGCACATACTGTGTACCCGGAGGACAGGCCAGGTGTTTGCCCTCAAGGAGCTCACAGTCTAAGGACGGACACTGAGGAGGGAGTCACAGGGAGGAGAGCATTACCAAGAGGCAGACTGATGCTTGGGAGGAGAGTCACAGGCAGCCTTGGCCTCTAGGAAAGGCCCCTCGTTTAGGGGTCCAGAGCTAGGATATGTGCGGGGTGCACAGTCCCCTAGTGAGAGCCGCACAGGGACCTGTGTCTGTCTGGTGGGATGGTCTCGTTGCTCAGAGGGGGAACCTTGCTGACCAGTGTGGCTGAGCCATTTGGCCAGGGGCTCGGAGGCAGCCAGGTGTCCCTGGAGCCTCCCACGTTGAGGGTTTTCTGGAGCCTTTTTCCTTAGCAACACACGCTCACCTGGAGCTAGTCGTGCATTCTTCCAAACAAACAGCTTTCAGGAAGAGTTAATAAATTAATCTTCTGGGAAAAGAATCTGCCGCCGTGCCAACCAGGCCTCCAGCAGCCGGGGCCAGACTCGGCTAACGCAGTCAAAACACACGCTGATGATCGTGCGTCGCTGCTGACGAGGGTCTGGGCAGCCGGCTCCGCGCCTTTGACATCAGGCAGTTCCGGAAAGGGAAGGGAGGCCGGAGTGTGTTAAATCCAGCCCTCGCAGCAACCCTTGGGGATGCGTTCCCGTTTACGGATGAGGAATCTGATACACAGGATACATTGACTCGCTTAAGGTCAGAGCTGCGAGTCCGGAGGGGCTGGGGTTGCGTTTGCTGTTCCGTCTCTACCATTGAGTTGGCTTTCCCTTGGTTCCTTTCTTCCACTTGTTTATGATAGGTAGCGCGACCCACAAGGTGGTGAAAGGCTCTGTGTAAACGGTCACTTCTTACCAGAAAAGCGTTTCAAACCATCTCTATTTAAAGAGGATGTTACTGATACTGTATTGAGGTCTGGATCCACTGGTTGATTGAACAGATGTTTATCGAACGTGTTCCTTGTTCCCCAGGACATGTCGGTGAATAAAACCGACCAGGGTCCCTGGCCTGGTGGCGCTTCCTTCTCAGAGTAGAGAGAAGCCTAGCTCCCGCCTTCCCTGGGGGCTGGGGAAACAACGCTGGCCTCTGGGGACACTGGATCAGGTCCCGCCGGTTCCTCTGGCTGATGAGAAAGAGTTTTATCTGGCTGCCTCTTGTGTTTCTTTCTGCGTGTCCCTTACCACCTGCAGGCCTTCTGGGGCCTGGAGTTCACCGCTGCCTTTAGAGAAGAGCCCTTCCTGCCCACTAATGAGAGAGAGAGAGATTCCCACTGAGATCTGCTTATTAAAAAGTTAGACTCATCTGCAGTTTCACCAAAATGATGACCTTACAGTGATTGAGCAACAAAACAGAGTCTGTCCAACTCTTCATGTGGGTGTCCTTTGTCGACAGCCTCCCCCGCCCCGCACCCCGGTGTAGACCCAGGAGTGCCCACCTAGGATCTGCCGGTGTCTTAAATGAGGGTGAGGTTGGAAGATTGAATGGCGCCGTCGTTTGTCCTAAGTGGGTGGACAGGAAGGAGATTCTGTGGACCCCTCCTGTTCCCAGAAATTGGGGGCACCTGGGGACAGTGAGATGTGTACACACCCCTTCTTTTTTTTGCTCGTCACCGTCGAGGTGCTCTGCTGCCAGCCTTCATATTCTCCAGTGCACACAATCGTGTCTCACTTCATGAAAATGTGGTGTGAGGATTCCCATATCACATTAAAAAGCAAACTGATGGCTTAAGTAATTATTTGGTTCTCAAAAGGATTCACCGGGGCTCCTTTAACTGTGGAGTTCCCAGTGTACTTATATGAGGGCTTGGTCTCTGATAAATAAATTTGCACAGTTTTTGAGGAACAGTTTGAGCCTCTGATGCCTGCTTATACCTTTGACCTTCCAGCATTTCTTAAATCCTTAGGCATTTTCCCTGTTTTCTAACACTTCATATAACCCCTGTGTTGGTTAATTTTATGTGTCAACTTGGCTAGGCTTATGGGCGCCCAATTGTTTGGTGAAACCCTAGTCTAGGTATTGCTGTGAAGGTATTTGTGGATATTATTAGCATTTATCATCAGTTGACTTTAAAGCACATCACCTTCCATCATGTGGGCGAGCCTCATCCAACGTGTTGAAGGCCCTAAGAACAAAGACGGAGGTTTCCCAAGGAAGAAGCAGACCTGCCTCTGGACTGTGACATGAAAACCCTCTCTGAATTTCCGGCCTGGGTCCTGCCCTAGGAGCTTCAGACTTGCCAACCCCGACAGTCACAAGCCACCTGCTTAAGATCAGTTAACCTCTCTGTCTCTGTCTCTCCTGTTGGTTCTGTTTCACTGGAGAGCCCTGACTGACACACCCCTATCATAGCCGTTGCTTGTTTGATTGCCTCTTTCTCCCTGTTGGACCGTAACCTGTATGAGGACAGGGACAGCGTCTGTCTTGTTTCCTACCTTCCGCAGAGTCTGCCACACGGAAGATGCTCAGTCAATATATGAAGAATGAACGAAGACATCTGTACTCACTGAGGGCCAGTGGGTTGTTGCCTCTTTGTGTTCAGACAGACCTGAGCTGGAGTCCTGGCTCCACCGTTTATTAGCTGTTGGATCACAGGTTCCTCGTTGGTAACAGAGGAGGGATAATATCTGCTTCCCAGGTGGTTGTAAGAATTAAACGAGATGACGTAGTAAGTCACGCCAGGTAAATCAAACTGTGTTAACTGCTTCTACTACCACCACCACCATTTTCCAAGGCTGTTCCAAGGATTAAATGAGATAATCGATAGAACGTTCCTAGCACATAAGATGGAATCATGTAAGTGCTAGTTCCCTTCTAAGTACCAGACTCTTTCATATGCCTGTTTTTGGTAAATTTAATTTCTGTTTAAATCCTGCGAAGCAGTTTGAATCACCCCATGTTAATGATGAGGGAACCGAAGCCTAGAACTAAGTGGCTCACCCCAGATTCGGTATGCAGACTTGTATTGTGTGTGCCTACTGAATGGTTCAGACCCCTGTTGGGCCATCTCCAATTCCTGTCTTTTCTCTGGGCATATTTCTTCCAGAGGCCTGTGTGAGTGTTGACCTTGGTTTTCTCCTTACCTTGTCAGTACATTACAGTAGCTTTGCGTGGTGTCGTGGGCGTTCTTCCCTGGGGCTTCTTCGCTGTCTGTCCTTTTCCTCCTTGATGTGGCCCCGGGGATGCCATCTTGGGGGGGGTCTTCTCTCAGACTGACTCCTGAGGACGGCACAGCCCCCCACGTCCCACTTCCATATCGCTCTGGAGGGTGAGCCCTTTATTTAATTGGGTTTTGTTGTTAATTATGGAAGGCTCCAATAGGAGGAAATTTCAGCGACCACAGGGGGTGGGTACCATTGGGCTATTTTATTTGTCTCAGGTACCATTGAGGAAACTGAAGCCTGGTGCTGAGTTAAGTCATTTGGCCAAGGTCACAGAGCTGTCCCCTCGTGGGTTTCCTGCCTGTATTTTCATCAGATTTGCGGGGTACCACCTCCTCAGCCATTAACCTGTGCAATCCCGCGGGCCACAACTGGGTCTTCTTCCTGGTGTCAACCTGGGTTTTCCGTGGACGGGAGAAAGCCTTTGAAAAGAAATGTTAATACTCTTTAATAAGTGGAAATGCACTTTGCAGAGACTCTTTGAACATAAGCAATCCTATAGATCGTCTATTCCACTGGGCTTAATCATCACAGGGAATTTTAGCCTCAAGTTTGAGGCTAAGGAACTTGTAAGTGCTTCTCTGTTACCTGCGAGCTGGAAGCTGTGTTCAGAGCAGGCTCCTCTTGTTACTTGGATCGTGCCGCCTGGTGCCAGTTTTATTCTGAAATTGCTTTGGGCTTTCTGACAGTTCCTATTCCTCCTCCGCCACCAGTCAGCTTCCAGGATGGGCTTGCAGAGTAAGTGGCTTTAATCCTCTATCGGCCACTCGGTATATATCCCCACCATGGGGAAAAGTGTACGATAAAACATGGAGCTATGTGGGGGGATTTGTACATGCTCTCCACATTGCGTATGTGTGTAACGTAGAAGGAAAGGTGCATGCCGTAAATATTGGGAAATGTTTGCACAAATAAGCAAGGATTTAGTCTTTGTGACTTGATTGTCCTTGAGGGGAATTCCTTCTCCGAAAAGCAGGTGTCGGCACCAGATGGTCACATGTCAGTTCCCTGAGATCCAGCTTGGGAAGGAGCAGTTGGGGAAGAGGAGGCAGGGAGGGCCCCACTTGGGGAGTCTCGATGCATGACAGGCAGAGCCGAGCAGAGAGGAAGTCACGACTCGGTGGCAGGAGGGTTCTTGAGGCCAGAGTGGAGTGCTGTTAATAAGCAATAGACCCAGAAGCAGCCAGGGCCGGCCACAAGGCGTGAGCAGAGTGGTCTCTGTCCACTGGGTTTCAGCCTCATCCTGGCAGGTGGTGGTGGGGTGGGAGGGGGTGTAGGGGCTGGGGTGGGTGGAAAGGTTTGGGCTTTGGTGAGTGAACGAACTAGCATTCATGTGTCGGTTCAGACCAGGCTGGCGTGGAAGTCGGGTGTGGTAAGCACACCAGGCCCTTCCTTCACGGTTCTGTATCCTTCCTCTTTCTGGCCCTGCAGGTCTGCCTGGACCTGTACCCTGCTTCTGCGTCCTGCGCTGGGAGTCGCCGTGCTGCCTCCTGAGGGATTGCTGCTGGGGTGGGCCTGGGGGAGCTGGCGCATTGCCTGTCTTCTGGAGTGCACAGGAGCAGGGCCCGTGGCGTGACAGCAGACCTGAGATCAGAGCTCAGTGGAGAGCCCGGGTCTCTGGACACCTCGTCTTCTTGTATTGGAAGCATAGGAAGGAACCTGTCTTTTCCCCCCAAGTGAAGGGTTAGGGTCACTTTCCTTCTTCATTGGGCCTATTTATCCGCCAGAGCAATGGAGATGAGGGCTCTGTCCACCTGCCTCTCTCCCACCCGATGCTGTGCAGGTGGAGGTGGACAGAGAGAGGCCCAAGTGTGATGTGGCCCCGTTGCAGAGGGCCTTGACATCAGGCAGACCTGACTGCACATCCTTTTCTGCCTCTGGGGCCCCTGGGCAAATTGGTTGTGCTTTTTCAGCCTCAGTTTTCTTCTTATTATAAAAGGAATGAAAAATTCTTTGGAATAGAATGGTGATGCCTGTTCAATAATACTGATCCGAAGAGTTTCTATGTAACAAATGTCAAGTTCCTATAGTGCCTGGAACACGGTAGATACTTAATGCCTGGTATTAATGCCTATACTTAATGCTCTTGCTACTATTATTGTTGTTGTAGAAAATCGTGCTTTCAGGCCCATTCCATGGGTGGCTTGTGCCTGGGAGTTTTTGGTGCTCAAAGTGCAGGAGAGCCTTAGCTGTTGTAGACCAGTCATGAGTGTGTATGGCTCATTGAGTCTACGGTGACTTCTCGGCAGGTGATAAAGAGGTTCTGGGTCTTTCTTGAACAGCGTGGGGTTGGAGGTGCTTCTTTGCCAGGAGCAGGGTTTCCCGGATTTTGAAATCCCCGTTTGCAAAAGATAATAGACAAAAGAGAGACATCACAGCAGCACCACATGCAGTAAAAGACTCATCACTGTTCAAAGAAGTTCTTGGGGAGGTGCCTAAAAGGGACCCTAAATGCTGGGGGTTGGTGCTGTACCACCCTTGTCTCAAGGGAAGGGGGAGGGCTGGGAGGGAGAGCGAAAGCCACAGTACTGCCTTTGATACCTGCTTTCTCTGGCGATAAGCCACCGTGCTCACGCCCGGAAGGGCGATTGCTGAGTTCAGGTAGGAGACAGAGGACAGTCCTGTCTCCATCCCGCCTGACCATCAGCGGGGCAGGGGGCTTTGCTGTCCGAGAGTCAGGAGAATTGCACTCCTTAGTTTCGCAGGGCTGAAGGCCACTTGGCAGGAAGGAAAGTGCCTTAAATCTGAAGCCTGTGTTGGGTGGTGCAGCAATTCCTGCCTACCTTTCACATCCCCTTCCCAATTTTCCTTTTTCCCACAACTGCCAAGTGGAGGAAACCTGGTGGCCTTTGAGAGGCTCAGGGGCGGGTGCTGACCTCCGGACTCAAGGCCGTGGGCTCCTGGGGGCCCAGGTTGGGAAGGCTCTGCTGGGAGGTGCCTGACAAGAGAGAGAAAGTGGCTGCTGGAGTTTTAAGGCTAGCTAGCCTCGCAGCCTTCCGAAGAACAAACCCTGCGGTCTTCAGGGTATAACTCGACCCCAGAGAGAAGGTGACCCTTTCATATTTCAGGTTCTGTGTGAAAAGGAAAAGAAAGTTCTATGAAGGTGCCTGGGCTGTTTTTCACAGGCCTGGAGTCCACCATAACTTTTAGCTCGACTTCCTCTTCTCTTCTTTTTGCTATAAAGGATCTCAGTATTTTATATTCGTATGAATTAATGGACCTGTTTTGGATCCTTCTCAGAACACAGGTTCCCAGGGCACTGTCTTAGTTCCAAAGGTGAGAGTGAAGGTTTCCCCTTTGCAAAGGTGGGCATTCCTTTTTCCATGACGCACACAGGCTGTCAGCCCTCCTTTGGACAGCACCGAACTTAAACCCCGTGGATTTTTGCAAGTGATTGGTCCTGTAATACACGTTTGGAATGTGCTAGTCTGATTCTGTTCAGTCTCCTCTTCCAGCAATAAAACACGTCCACACCCCAGAGGATGAGAAGGCAACAGTCCGAATCTGCCTTCACTCCCTGCCCGGTGTTTAGTTACTGCTGCCCTTTGACAAAAGAATTACTTTCCCTTCCTGGTTTCGAATTGAAGACCTTTTGTGTATTTACTGCAAATATGATAAATGCTAGTCTGGAGAAACCAGCTGCCTCGTAGGGCTGGGGGCAGCATTTTTAACACCTGGCAGTTTGCATTTCAATATGGTGGCTTAAAGAAAACTCTCACACAATAAAAACAAAACCCAGCTCAAAACAATGATTATTTTTGGCTGCCTTGAGGGAAACAAAAGTAGGGGAGGCTCGGTGGGCCCTGGCCTGCGCAGGGAACTTGCTGGGAAGTTACTACTCCAGAGGTGAGGTCCATTTTTCAGTGCAGTTTGGTTCACGTTTACCGGTACCTTCCATGGGCACCACGTGAGGTGCTGGACATGGAGACACAGGTGAGACCGGGTCCCCGCTTGAGTTCGCGTGCAGGTGGTGGTCAGATGGGCAGGTCGGGGAACCCCAGAGGGTCAAAGGATGACCAAAGAGATGGGCCTGCCGGAGGAGGCTGTGCCTGGATCGTGCCCTGAAAAATGGTTTATTAGTTTGCTGGGGCTGCTGTGACAAAGCACCACAGACTGGGTGATTTCGACAAGACATTTGTCGTGTCGTGGTTCTGGAGGCTGGGAAGTTCAAGATCAAGGTTTCGGTAGGGTGGGTTCTTTCTGAGGCCTGGGTGGGAAGGATCTGTTCCACGTCTCTCTCCTTGGCTTGCGGATGGTTGTTTTCGCCCTGTGTCTTCGTGTTATCTTCCCTTCATGTGTGTACTTGTGTCCAGATTGTGTCCAAATTTCCTGTTCTTACAGGGACACCGGTCATATCAGGGATTAGGGCCCATACTAAGAACCCCGTTTTAACTTAATTTCCTCTGTAAAGACCATATGTCTAGATATGGTCACATATGGAAGTACTAAGCGTTAGGACTTTAACAAAAGGATTTTTGTGGGGGACACAGTTTGGCCCATAATAGATGGTAGGAGTTTCTTAAGGAGATGGAGTCATTGTGGGAGGGGCTTTGCTGCCAAAGAGAATAGTAGGGGTGTAGCTACTGGGGTGAGTAAAGCACTGTGCATTGGGGGGGCTGCAGGCATTGTGGGGTGTAGAGTGGGCAACAGGAGATGGAAAAGAAGAAATAGAAGGTCGGATCGTGTGTGCCTGAGTGCCAAGCCAAGGAGTGCGGACTTTTCTTCTAAGCCTCGCAGCTCCAGGTGTGGTCTCTGAACCAGCAGTGTCAGGGGAGCCCGTCTGAGATGCGGAATCTCAGGCCTTATCTGCTCCACCAATATCTGCATTTTAAGTTGCCCCGGCCAGACACAGTGGCTCACACGTGTAATCTTAGCACTCTGGGAGGCCAAGGTGGGAGGATCACTTGAAGTCAGGAGTTCGAGACCAGCCTCAGCAGAGTGAGACCCTATCTCTATTAAAAATAGAAAAAATTACCTGGGCATGGTGGAGCGTGCCTGTAGTCCCAGCTACTCAGGAGGCTGAGGCAGGAGGATCTCTTGAGCCCAGGAGTTTGAGGTTTCTGTGAGCTAGGCTGACGTCATGGTACTCTAGCCCGGGCAACAGTGCAAGGCTCTGTCTCAAAAAAAAAAAAAAGAAAAGATTGTTCCTAAGTGTCAAAATGTTAAAATGAAAGTCTGTGTGCTAATTTAAAAGAATTAAAAAAATAAAAACAAAAAAACAAGATGCCCCGAGTAAACTGTATGCACATTAACGTTTGAGAAGCACGGGCCCATAACTCGGCTGCAGCTTGGAGTCATCTGGGGAGGAACGCTGATGCCTCCAAAACTGATTTACTGGATCAGGGGTATGGATTGGGCTTTGGGAGTTTTTTTTAAAGCTCTTCATGTGATTCGAATGTGCGGTCGGGGTTGAGAACCGCTGTTTTGGAAAGTGGGGAGCCAGGGAGAGATTAAAGCAGAAATGTGGTGTGGGGTGGAAGGTTCAGAAACTGTCTTCTGTCCTCTCTTTACCAAAAGCAGGATCTCCTACCCAGACCCCAGTGACTGTCCTGGTGTCTTGCCTGGGGCAGGACAGAGGAGTGAAGGACCTGTGGTTGCATGACAGGGATCTGACTTGAGTATGCCTCCGTCATCTCAAGGACCCCAGATGGGGGGCATTTGACCCCACTGCTGACAGCATTTCTTGGATGATGGGAGTGGTGGGGGAGGCAGGCAGGTGTGCAGGAGTAGGAGAGGAGTTCCCATCCGGGTTGTCTGGAAATGGTTATGCATCTTATCTCCTATAGCACCGAAGGTTCTTCAAGGCTGGACCCACTCCTCGGAAAGCGTGCTCTTCAGGGCTGTTGCATGCACCAGATAAGCTCTCTAAAGCCCACCGGTGATAAAGGTGATCTAGAGAAAACAAACATCAGTGAAAAACAAACAAACCCGAACACCCAAAGAGCGTTTATCCCAGTTTAGCGGGGAGACTTGGATTAGGCAGGTCACATGGCCCACAACTTTCCTTCAATCCTTGGGAGACCTCTTCCGTGGAAATCTTTTTCGGCAGCTTTGCAATTTTGATTTTCAGTTAATTAGATTTGTGCTGTTTGGGAGACTTGGTTAATGCATTTCACCCCACAGAGCTAATTTGCCTCCGTCTAAATTAGGTCTTCACTATGGCGGAGGGTGTACATGGGATGCGTGAATATAGACTCACACGGGGCGTCGAGAGACTGTTAGTCTGTAAACAGGAGAGGGCTTTGAAATCAACATTTGTCATCGTCATCATTATTATGGAATGTCTGAGGTCCCACTGAGTGAAGAGAGGTGTTCTTCAGAGAAAGGGCATCTGTGACTGTATGGTGGTCTTATTCCATGTCTCTTGAAATAGAACTCAACGTCCTGCTGTATTGTCATCACGTTAATGAGAAGAGAAATCTATTTGGAGGGCACAAAGTAGTAGATGATGCAAAGTAATAAATTTACAATTTCTGAACCTTAGAGCTGAGAGGGACCTCAGGAGCTATCTTAGCTATCTTAGCCAGTGCCTCATTTTGCAAGCCCAGGAAACGGAGGCTTAGGGTCCTTCCTCCTTCTGAGTTTGGAAGATCATGTTTTTCCTTTCTTTTCCATGTGTACTGCCCCCACCCCATGGTCTTCGGGTAGACATGAAGGAGGGGAGGGAGGCTAGTCTGATTGCATGAGTATACTTGAGAGGTGACTGGAGAAACCAAGTAAGGGCTTGGGGTGCAGTTTTATGGATTCATCACGAATTCCGTCCTGTTTCCCTTCTCCTGTGTCAGAGATTATAGGATGTATGTTGGTGATACAACACCAGGAATCGTAATTTAATAATTTGCATCCTGCTGATGTGCTCAAAAGGCTTTGAGGCAGCAAAAACAAAAGTGTGTGGGAGACGTAGGTAGATGGAATCAGACCCTTTGTCTCCACTGCTCCCAGGGGTGTTCAAAAGCCATCTGTGGAGAGGGACTGTGTTTTCAGAGCATCTGTCAATAGTTAGGATCTATGCATGTCAGAGATCACGCCTGCCATCTAGACTGGGGCGGGGAGCGCAGCCGTTCTCTCTTCCGCCATCCCTGGTCGGTGGAAGCGGCTGGAAGCCTGCTGGGGTGCCGCACTGGATTAGCCATGTCGGCCCAGGCCGGGCGCGCGGTGGCGGTGCACTTGCTCTCTGTCATCGTCTATTCAGCCTACACCTCCAACTGAGATGATGGTGTGTGGAGAATCTTATTTTAGGCATTTTGAAAAAAGAAAGAGACATAACCTCTGTCCTCAGGAAAATTATAGCCCCATCAGAAAGGCAGAATGTATGCACAGACGACTTAATGCCTGCAGAGTCTCAACAATCTCAATTAGCATTATTAGCATAATTTCGTAATAACTGCCCTATTATACCATATCCCATTTTAGAGTTTGACACATGGAGTAGATAGGACAGAAATGAACATTTAAGGCACAGAAAGAAGTCAAGACTCCCGAGTCTGAAATAGGGACTTTATTTCCCGAAGCCACGCAGCTGGCAAACACGGAGCCCAGGCGGGTGTGCGTTCAGGCGGCCGGGCCTTGGCCTGGGATGTGCCTCTCAGGACGGGGCCCTGAGGAGCGGTTTGAAGCAGGCTGAGGAAGGTGAGCAAGGGGAGCCTGTCTGGAATGGTGGAGGAGGCCTTGCAGATGAGGTGGGAGGCCCAGAGAGGTTTTTCACTGCTGATGGGGACCCTGTGCTGTGCACGTTCTCTTATCGGAGCCCTTCCCCCGTTCCAGACTCTTCACGGGTTTTGTCTGGGTCTTCCTCCTGGGACACTGTCCCTCCTGGGACAGTGGTCTGAGGGCTCTTGTCTTACTTCTGAGGTCACCCCTGGGCCCTGGCCTTGGGGGACTGCTCCAATTTTCATTTGTTCACCTTTTCCGAGAGGGTGGCCGTGCTACGGGGGAGGGGGGGGACTGGAGCCGGCCAGAGAAGCCATGGGGCATGCTGGGGTTGGGGTGCTGGTGCTGTTGCTAAGAAGCTTGGAGGGAGAGGGTGTGGGGACCTTCTGTCGGAAACCCAAGTCTGCGAAGGTGCCTGGGGGTGGGGGTGGAGGGAAGGTGTCTAGACACAGAAGCACTTCCAGCAGGTTCCTGAATCTAGGTCTTAGAGAACAACCAGTGTCTGAGCAAGTTTCCTCTTTTCTATTTTCTCATGTTGTTTCTCCCGTTAAGTGCAGAGAAGATGCCGCGCCGCAGGAACAGCTGTGCTCCTTAGGATTCTGTGGCTGATTTGTTAAATGTAAATTTCCTAATGTAGGTTGTGGAGCTGTGGAAGGCAAGAAGCAGGGAGGCCAGCTGGGGAAGCGGCCCTCTCCACTCCACTCGATACGGTGCCTGTGGCTCCAGGGCATGCCCGGCCTCCGCCTGGGGTGCGTGGGCCCTGAAAGGACAGTTCGTGCCCGTGGCAGAGAGTGCGTGGGGAGCTTCGGCTGTGGTCTCGCTTTCCTCTGAGCTGGTGCGGGGGAGCATTGGTGATCACGCAGAGCAAGCCTGTGACTCTGGGCAGGCTGAGACCATTGCTTAGATGGTTGGTTTTCAGAAATGGTACCACCGGGCGGAGCCTGTGCTGTCTCTGGTGACTGGGGACCCACACTGGTTCGCATTTTCAGGGGCCGAGTGGTTATCAAGTCTGTCCCTCCCCTTCACGCTGAGGAAGCTGAGACTCAGGGAAGTGAGGTGACCTCAGGATTGCACAGATGGTTTGGTGGCACAGCTAGGACAGGAATGGGAATGTCCAGATTCCCACTGGAAGTGCCATATTTCCTCAATTCAAGATGAATTTTTCATTCATGTTTGCATTTGAAAATCAGGATGCTGGTAGGCGCAGTGGCTCACGCTTGTAATCCTAGCATTCTGGGAGGCTGAGGCAGGAGGGAGGATCGCTTGAGGTCAGGAGTTTGAGACCAGCCTTAACAAGAGCGAGACCCTATCTCTACAAAAGATAGAAAAATTAGCCGGGCATGGTGGCATGCGCCTGAAGTCTCAGCTACTCAGGAGGATCACTTGGGCCCAGGAGTTCGAGGTTGCAGTGAGCTGTGATGACATCAGTGCACTCTAGCTTGGGCAACAGAGCAAGACCTTAAAAAAAAAATCAGGTGCGTCTTGCCAGTGGATGGCATTGGGTCAGAAGAGTGACTCTTGCACTCCCCAGGGCCTTAGGTTCAGTCTAATATGGTAGAGAGCTTGCTTTTATGTCCAGTATTGTGCAGATTGCTTTGAACATATTTTCCCATTTAATCACAAACAAAACAAACCCCTCTTGAGTAGTGTGTCTTTAAATGCCCATTTATGGTGAGAACGCTGCCAACTCCTCCTTCCCAGCCACACTGCTGGTCGGTGGCAGAGTAGGGGAGAGGGGCTCGCTGCAGTTCTTGGACCTCGTTGCTCAGTGAGTGGCAGCCTCAGTGCTCTCTCCCCACCCTCCCCCGGCATCATCTTGCTCTCAGCTTCCGCGGAACGACAATGCTTTCTTCTTCTGAGTGGTCACCAGCCTGCCGCCCTCGAGTTTTCTGGACACTTGCTGCTGAACTGTGTTCCGATCGAAAGAAACACAATTACTCTCGGAGGCTTGAGGGCAATTGTGAACACTTGCAGCCTGCCTTCTTGTTCAATACTTGCTTGGAGTGTCTCTCTTGAGAGGGCTGGAAAGGCATCTTTGGGTGGAGGATGATCTGTGCGAGGGTTGGCTCTGTCACGGGGACAGCAATGGTCTGCTTTTTGCCTCTGTTTGGGGGAGAGAGGAGAGTTATTTTTATGTATGCGTTAATGTGGGGACTTCAAACCAGGGCAGAGGTGACGTCTCGCCTGTTTTGGGTGCAAGCCAATTTGTAGAAGGATAAGAGAGAGGATGGTTAGGTACGCCAGGGCTCTTTGCAGAATCCTCAAGGGAGAAGCCCCGACGGGAGGTGCCGTCAGATGTTCCTTGCCAGTTTGCAAAGCGCTTGGAGGTAATATTTTAAGACAGTTGGGAAGGGTCAGAGGTTCCTGCCCTCTGAGTCTCATCAAAGAGCTAAGTGATGCCCAAAGGGGATGAATAATTCTTCCAGAATTCTGAGTCTTAAGCTTTCCTCCCCTCTTTCTTCTTGTTGAAATAGGCAGGCTGATGGAGGGATACTTCTAACCTTTATTTTAAGGTGCAGGTAGAAAGAAATACTAAGCAGGCTCTTGCTGTCTTTGCAACCAAGCAAGGGGGCCTTGCAGAGGGTGGTCGAGGGAGGGAGAAGGAAGAGACATGGCGCAAAGGGCCTTGGCAGCTGTCTGAGCTACTGTGTGTGTAGCTGTGCCCTGGAGATGAGAGCAGACGTCTCAGCCTCCCTAGCCCGCTCCCTGCCATGCCGCCCTCCTTTCATCTGGGCCCTCCTGCCTCCTTGCTCCCCCCTGCCCTTCTCCCAGCCCCCCGACTCTGCACCACCGGCCTGGACCAAGGCGAGGAGGGTGTAAGAACATTCCACTGGTTCTCTTACTCTGGGCCATATTGGGGAGCCATGGATTTGGGGTCAGGGGGGCTCTAGCTGCTTCCTATGGACTCTGAGTACCTCCGAACCCTCCGAACATGGCTTGACCAGACAGGCTGGGGAACATGACCAGGAGTCTCGTCTCAGCTTCCGAGACGGCTGTGTTCTTGTTGAGCCTCCCGCCCGTGGCTTCCAGGCCGAATGTCTCAGTTATAGCTGTGCACCACCAAGCAGATAGAGACGGTAATTATAACACTTTGAGAGCTGCCATTCGCTCCGCTCGGCAAGGTGACTCAGAACATTAGATCAGAATTAGAGGAGAAAAAACGATCAAAGGAAGCCCCCCTCCCCCTCCTGTGATAGCCCAGCTCTAGCAGTCCATCCCAGACATTAGTTGTGGACCTGTCCCAGCTTCCCTGGAGACAAGAGAGCTCTGTTACACCGGAATCCATGCTGAGCTTTCCCCTGGACTAGGCCAGAAGAGCTCCCTGCAGCGGAGGGGGCTGATCTGTCTTCTAGAAGGCTCACCTGGGGAGCCATCATGTTTGTGCTAAAGAGGTGCAGGGGAGAAGGGAAAGAGGGAGATGCGGTCAGATGAGGAAGAGCCCTGCTGTTGGATGTTCTTATTTTTTAGTCTTGGGAAGCAGCCTCCAAAGAAATCCTTTTGCGTTAGGCTGGGCAGCTTTGCCCTGGGTTTAAATTTTAAGCTGCATGAGGGTAGGGGACGGAGTCTGTCTAGTTCACAGCTGTCCCTACAGTGCGGAGACCAGAGCTCAGTAAGTGTCTGCGAGAGCTGAGTAGCAGAATGGATCCAGCATGTCGTAGTCATGATGCAGGGAGTTGATGCCAGCCAACTCTGTTGGTCCCCAGGACAGGAGGCAGACGTGCCTTGCCTTGTCTATTCGGGTGCCCTCTGTACTTCGTGGTTAGGGTTTGGTCCTCTGAGTCCGATTACAAAAACTCGAATGGAAAAATGTATTCCCGTTTCAGGAAAAGGCAGGAAAAATATTTGTTCCCATCATCAAAGTGGAAATTTAAGTCAATGACAATGGAAACTATTTCTGGCCATTCACAGACTAGGGAGAGGGGGGAGTGGGTTGATTGAAACAGGGCAGAATAATTCAGGCACTGTAAATTTTAGGGGTGAAATAACAGCATAGAAATAAAAACTCCCCAAGGAAACATAAATCAACCCTTAATCAAACAGAAACAGCAAACCACGTACCGCTCACTCAAACCGGCGGCTGCATCACCGCTGTTGGCTCTGTGCTTGGCTGTTGGAGTGAGGTGCCGCCCAGGAGGACTTGGCTACAAAGGCAGAAGCACTGGGTTGTCTCTCTTCTCCTCCAAAGGTCCTTGTTGACAGCAGACAACTTCTCAGAGCACCTGGTCCCTGACCTGTCGGTCTCTTCCTTGCCCACCCTCTGTTTTCAAGCCTGAAAACCCGGTTGTGGTTGTCGCAGGTCTCCGGACCTACAGAAGGGGTCCCAGGCAAAAATGTGAGGACCGCGGGGCAGTGAGCAAAGCCCATGCAGGAACCGTGTGCTGTGTTGGTTAGAAACAGGCTGGGAAAGACACCGGGGACGAGAATGACCCAGTGTATGTGTGGGGGGCACATAGATGAGGTGCAAGGGGCTGTGTGTTGGTGACAGGTTACCCCAGGTGATGAGTGTAGGGGGATTTATTATATTAATCTCATTACTTTTGTGAACGTTTGCCAAGACCCACAATAAAAAGTCAGAGCATAAAAGCAGCAGCTGACACCAGGATTTCCCCTGGTGTATCAAGTGTAGGTCTGTTTCCTCGTCTGTTCTACACGGACTGATTTTGCAAAGACCCAGGTCCCAAATCCTGCAGGAGAGTGGAGAGGAAAAGATGTGAGACAAATATTTTTTTGGAGTTGTGACTGAGAGAATTACATTCTCCCGTGGATCCATGCCCGAGAAGCACTTTGGGTCTTCCCTGCTCCAGGTCCGGCTGTTATGTTTTGCAATGGTAGGGGAGGGTATCGGGCTGGGCCTCAGTGGGCCCCCCGAAGACCCAAGTTCTCTGTCTGTGGAGTCCTTTGCCACTGCGCCCGTGGCCTCCTCGTGGGGTGCCCCTTCCTGTGACAGAGGGGCTCTGGTGCCTGCAGGGGCACGTGCTGTGTCGCTAAGCTCCGCGGAGGCGCGGTTGCTCAGGCCAGCGTCCTGTGGCCTCAGCAGGGATGGGCGGAGCAAGAGGGATGGAGCAGACGAACCATCCACCACTGTGGGGAACAGGGAGGCCTTTCAGGTGCACCCCGGGATGGCTGTTAGTGGCATGTACCCTTGCTAACGTGGAAGGATGTATAGGTTTTAAATTCTTGCGCCAATTCACTATTTCCTCATCACTCTCATGTGTTCCGACTCTATGAGGAGCATTTTCCCCATGGGTTCTTCTGAGATGGATTTCTTTTTGGTGATGGCTTGATTTACCTGGTTATGCAGCTGTTATGTTCTGTGACTATAGGAGGAAGATCATCGCCCGTGTCCTTAGGGATCCTGAGGTTCTGTGGATGAAGTCCAAGGCCCAGGAACAGGACTGGCCGGTGGGGTCTCTGAGTCACCACATGGTCCCACTGGTCTTACTCTCCCCACTCAATTGCGGTCCCCTCTGCCCTCTGACCATGTTGCTGAGCATTTGGCGACACTTCCTTTGTAGCCTGTGGCTTTTCAGTTCCTGGAGGAGCCGGCAGGTAAGATGGGGAAAAGCTGCTTCCGCTGTCTCCCAAATGGCTGCTCTTCGTGGCCCGTGACACTTGGATCTCTTTTGACACAGGCAATGTCTCCTCTCTCGCCTGGCTGCGGGCTGGTGTTTTGTTTTAGTTTGGCTTTGTCTGTAATAGGGGCAGTGACTGTTTCAGAAAGGATGGTGGCAGATCCTTCTCAGGAGCCGGCAGAGGCCACGGCCTGCCCGGCCTGCACCTTCCCCTCCTCCCGGGTCTCCCGGCCAGCCTTCTTGGTCTGTGGCTCAGAAAGGCGTGTGACAGGCCCCGTCCCCACTTCTCTGACCCACTGCGTGGTCTTCCCTGACTTGCTTTTTTAAGCCACTGGGGTGGGGCCTGACCGGGCCACGTGCACCTGACCTGGAGGGGAGCAGGGGAGGGGTGAGTGGCTGCAGCTCTGGTGCTGCCAGAATGGTCACCTCGTCATTAGATACTCCTGAAAGTGGCATCTGAAGAGGAGCCTCTGTGAGTCCTGAGCCTGGTGGGTGTGGGCTGTCTCTGGGCACCAATTGCCCGCCCTCCTCAGCCCCGCTATGAGGCCAAGTCCATGCACCACACAGGCATGTGGCAGCTGTCCCTCTCTCTCGCCTCCTCTGCTGCCTGAGTTGGCCCCATCGTCATCGCCTCTTCCCTGACTGTTGGACCAATCTCCCGACTGGGCCTCCTGCCTTTCTTCTCTTCCCGTCCACTTGCAAGGCGACTGTGCCCCCGGGGGGTTTTACGAAAATGCGAATCTGGTCATGTTCTCCCCTGCCTCACATTGTTCAGGGGTGCCCGGTGGCTGCAGTCCCGAGGGTAACCGGACATGGCTCATGGGCTGTTCGGGCCTGACCCTGGCCTCATTTCTCAGCCTCTCCTCCTGCTGCTCCCGAACACACATGCCACGTTGTACCCCACGACCTGCTGTGGTTCCTGAACATTTGCCACTGGTTCCTGCCTCACCCCCTTTGCATCTGCCGGCCCCTCTGCCAGGAATGTTCACCTGCCAGGTTCATGAGGCCCTGTGTCCCCTTTGAGTTTCAGCTTAAACAGTGTTTCGTGTGTGTGTGTGTGTGTGTGTGTGTGTGTGTGTGTGTGTGAAGCTTTTCCATCGTCCTCATTTCCACATGGCCCTTCTTTGTGGCGTCAGGGGGAGCGTGGTGGGAGCCCCCAGCCTTTGCTCCTGCTCTCTGAGCCTCGCACAGACAAAACTGAGGCTTGACTCTTCTGTTTCACCAGTTAGATGTGCCCCCGGGGTCTGGTGGGGTTGTGCTGGGAAGGCCCTAGTTTGTGGGTAAAGCCGGGGTGCAAGGGACCTGTAGGTTCACCTTTCCTTTGGTTGTCTGCTGCAGCTTCTCTTATAATCTCCTAACACCTTGTTACTGTATGGTGGTTTACAGACCCGTATCTGTAATTCTGATATCCAAAAAGTTCTGAAAACCAAGTTTTTTCAGTAACTCATTTGGGCCCAAAATCTGACCTGAACTGTATTTCTCGGTCCCACTTAGTGTGGCTATACATGGATTTTGCCGAGGAACACACCTGTGTGCTTGATCACAGGTGCCTTTCCCAGCCCTGGGGGCAGGGGGAGGGGAGATAAGTTGTATATAGTATATAATTTATGCACTTGTTACCTATCTGGATGGAGAAACATCTAAATCCAAACGCGTTTGACCCAAGGGCTTTGGATAAGGGATCCTGGGCCTCTATTTCTTGGTTCAAGTTGGCCTCTTCCCACTAGAGAGTAAGGGCCTTAGACTATGTCCTAGTCAATATTTTTGTATTTCCTTAGCGTCTTCAAAATGAGCTGATACTGTGTGAGTAAATACCCAGTAAGAGTTTATTGGATGAATGGACAATAATAGCTAATGTTTATTAAGTGCTCACTATGTGCCAGGCTCTGTTCGAAGTGCTTTACTCATTTAATTAATATTCACAATAGCCCTGTAGGAAGGTACTCATTTCATCCCTGTTTTATAGATGGGAAAATTGAGGCAGCTGCTACTTAAGCAACTTTCCCAGGGTCATATGGCCAGAAAGTAGAGAGGTGAGATTTGAATTCAGGAAGCCTGACTTTAGCCACCGACTAGACTGTCTCGGTGGAGGAATGAGGGCACATGCTTAGTGGTTCAGGCAAAGTCACGTGTGGAATCTACTGCAAAGACTCTACTTCACCTCACCGCAGTGTTTCTGCTTTCTTGCTGCCCCAAAGTTGGAATAGTACTGCTCATCTGAGACCATTTTTGATAGCATTTTGGTATTACCCTATCACAAATGGCTGGATGTGGGAATTAGAAAAGAAAAAAATCTCCGATGGTTATTGAGTGTTTTACCGAGTGCCAGATGGAATTTGGTATTTACCAAAACAGACCCTCCAGTAGAAGTAATAGCTGTCTTCACGATCATCTTGTCCAACAACTATAAATATAAAATCCGGGGCTCAGAGAGGTAAAGTGACTCGTTTGAGGTCACACAGCCAGTGTTACATTGCAGGGACCAAAATCCGATGCCTTTTCTCTTGCATCATTCCAGGAAGGTACCTGGCATGAGTGCTGAGTTCCGTGGTTTGAAGCCCAGAACTGTGGAAACTCTGCTCTTGGTTGATTAGGTGGCCAGCTGGCCGTGTGACTTGTGAATTGGTGTCCGGATGGGCTTTTAGAACACAAGAAGAGTTCTATTCAACACGTCCCTTCTGTGTGGCATCAAGGCCCCCAGCCTTTGCTCCTGCTCTCTGAGCTTCATGTAGACGAAACTGAGGATTGATTGTGTCTGTTTCACCAGTTAGAGATGCCCCCAGGGTCTGATGGCGTTGTGCTGGGAAGGCCCTGATTTGTGGGCAAAGCTGGGGTACAAGGGACCTGTGGGTTCATCTTTCTGTTCAGGAGGAGACATTTGCCCTTGACTGCTTGTATGCGTGGGATTCCACTGCCAGGCCTGTATGTCCGGTCTGAGTGGATAGTTCTTTCCTTCTCCGACTGGGACAGGGGAACTGCTTTTCCCAGGAGTGGCTCAGATGTTTGTCTCCACCTCTTAGAATTCAATACGCAAAGGCACTGCTGCTGTGGGGGCATGAATTTTTCCTCTTTTTATTAATTTTCTTTATCTGTTCATCTCAGCAACATTCATATTCTAAAAGCAAAATACACTGGGCTCAAAAGTAATGTAACAATTTATTGATAGTAATAAAGTCTCTCCAAATACCAACATTGGCTCCTGTCTGTCCATCCATCCATCCATCTTGTCCACCCAGCGAGCAAATTCTCTTCTATCTTTCTCCCCTTCTAGGCTTTCCAACATACACATAGACATAACTTTGTATATATTTCTCTTTTTTAAAAAAATAGATCACATTAAACATTCAGATCATATTATAAAATTAGACTCCATTATAGAAAACACATAGTTTCGTAACTTGCTCCCAGTACGGTTTGCTGGTGTACAGACCCCTACAGCAACATTTTCAGTGGCAGCAGAACACGCCATTGTATGGATATAACCTGATTTAACTAATCCTCTGTGGTTGGACAGCTGGGTGGCTCAGCTTTGCCTATATAAACAGTGCGACAGTGAACACCCTTGAATAACCTTTTTATTTTTTTTAACCCACTTGTTTGTTGATTGCCCGAGGAGACAATTCCTCTCTATGGAATTGCTGGGTCAAAGTCTGTGTGTTTGGTTTTGAGGGGTGGGAAGGGAGGCGGTTGGTCCATTTTGCTGGATGATGTGGCTGAATTTTAGTTGTCTTGCCGATTCCCCAGTTGTTAGGCTTTCGGGTCCCCTGATAGGAATATAAACTGCATTTAATATTCGTGCACATTAAGAAAGTAGATCTCTTGTAGGCTTAGGGGGAGGGAAGACCTTAGCTGGTGTGTGCCCAGAGACTGTGTTGGGGTGGTACCCCCAGGGGTGGGATGAATGACCCTGAAAATGAATGTGTGTTACTTCACTTCGCAAGAACACATTCCAGGGGCTTCTTTGAATTTCTCCCTGCAAAACAGCTCTACATTTTGTAGAAATAGGAGTATTAGAAGAGGTTTTCAGCACCTTCAGCTACATTTGGAAAATGCTCTATTTCCTTTGGCTTGGTTGTAAAAGACAAGTAAATAATTTCTTTTTTTTTTTTTTTTTAAAAGGTAAATGGTAATGTTTTGCATTTCCAAGAGTGTGTTCTGTTCTTTAAACTCAAAGTGTTTAACAGTAAATTATTTGATTCCTTCTAACAATACCCCTGTGTGGGAGGCATGCATAAACTTCCATTAAGGGCAAACAACATGGTAAACCCAAGCCCAGAAAGGTGTAATTTCTTACCCAGATGGGTGGGCCAGAAACCCCTGGTGGGGCTTCACCGGGGTGGAACGCGGGTGTGTGAGGGTCACTGAGGGTATAAGGAGGTTTTCTCAAAGACGTATTTACATGAGTTAGTGAAAAAGGGTTTGTCCTTCGTCCCTCCCTCCTTCGCCGGTGTTGGAGTCCCTCGCGAGGAGGACTGATGTGCACAATGAATTCGTCTCGGCCAGCAGGCTGTTGAAGGCATAATCAAATCAGAACCCTCGTTTTTGGAGTTACGTAATTTTGCAGAACGGACACAGAAGCTCCGGGGAAAAACGGCCCGTCCTTCTGTTAATTTTAAGGTCCATTTATAAAATTGGAAGCTGTGTTGAGCAGATGAATACGAAATGGAACTTGCCTATTAATTTTTTTTTTGTCAGATAGCCTTATTTAACCTTTCTGTGTCGCAGAGGTTGGTGGCCTTTGCCTATGGCGCCTTCATGGAAAAAGTTCTAAATATAGCTCCTGTTTGTTGTTGAATAATGACTCGGGAGGGCGGACGGTGGAGTTTCCAACTTCTTCCAGTGAGCAGAGTGGACAGAGGCATCCAGTCCAAAGGAAAACCGTGGGCCGGAGCGCTCAGAACTGCTGTTTACCGTGTCCTGGGTTTAGCGGACATGCCTGTCTCTCCCCACTGCCCACCTGTTTCCCTAACTGGTAAACAGGTAAAGGTTACCTCTGCAGTTCAGATCCCCGTAGGACTTTAGTCTCCCATGCGTTCCTTATCCACAGGCCCTTGGTCTGTGGAAGGGAGTGGAGAGTTTTTAAAAAAACGCTTGGATTTCATTCTGTGTGTTTCAAGGGTGCCTCTCATGTGGGAATGTGAGCTGGCAGGGGCGGGGCCCCAGGGTTCAAGTTTCTGGTGCACGTGACCTTGAGCAGGACTTCGACTTCTGTTCTTGGTAAGATGAGGGATTGGATTATACTCCTTGCCTTGACCAAAGAGATTTTGTTCCTTTGTGCCTCGGAGCAGTTGAAACTAAATAATGGAACTTCTTAAAGAACTGACCGAGAACGCACTATCCAGTCTTCCCCTTCTTGGTTTCCACGTGGTTTCTTGGTGAACCCGTGACCCAGTGCAGACCTCTTCTTTGAGACCTCTGAGCTGGGAAAGGGGCAGGCTGAGGGGGTGGGAACTCGGGCTTCCAGTGGCTTCTCCGAAAACCCATTAAACGGAGGAGAGTTGAGTTGTCCAGAAAGGGAACGTGTGAGGCAAGTCGGACTGTGGTGAGGACCGTGGGTAAGCCACGTTCCGGCCGATCGTTACAACAGCTGTAATTTTCCTTCTGGGCTTCCCGAGCGAGACCCGAAAGCTTTCAGAGACACATCTATGTGGTGTAAGGCGTGTGTGGAAGCCCCGGTGATTCCTGAAGCCCCGTTTCACATGACTGCGGAGCGCTTGGTGTGTAACCTTCCTTTGCTTTCAGCTACGTCGATGTCCTAGGTTTCCCAGGGTCTGTCTTAGAGCACGGAAGCCCCATCAGCCATGCCAAAGGTCTGCCTGTTTACACAGGACAACTTTTGTGTATTAATAATCCTCTCCATTTTGTAACTTTACACCAGTAAAGCTGGGAGGCTACATACTCGACAGTGTTACCCTAGGTCTTTATAGAATCGCCTTCTCTTGAGTTGCTTTTAATGTTACAACTTTGATATTTTATTATTTATTTACTTTTGAGACAGGGTCTCACTCTGTCACCTAGGCTGGAGTGAAGTGGCGCAGTCATAGCTCACTGCAGACTCATCCCTGGGCTCAAGTGATCCTCCCGTCTCAGCCTCCGGAGTAGCTAGGGCTACAGGTATATGCCACTGCACCTGGCTAATTTCTTTTCTTTTTTGTGTAGATGGGTTCTTGCTATGTTTCCGAGGGTGGTCTTGAACTCTCAGCCTCAAGCAATCCTCCCACCTTGGCCTCCCAAAGTGGTGGGATTACGAGTGTGAGCCACACCGAGCACAGCCTACAACCTTGATTTTAAAATCATAGTAAAAAAAAGTCAGTGAGCACATCTGTCTGCTACTTCATTGTATTCTTTCTTACACTGAGTAAGAAGATTTACCCTTTAGGTTTGGCATATTTTAACTAGAATTTTCCAGAGAAAATTCTATGGAAATTTAGTAATAAGAAAATTTTGGTTCTTTCTGAGGAACTGATAAGTTTTTCTCCTTTTGATAAAGAAAATTTTGTAACTGATCATGTTGCCCTTTTTCTGTGGGCAGCCAGGAGGCTTAGCACCTAACGTGGGGAAGAGTCACACCAGTTGTGCTGGCCTAGTTACCGCTGTATTTATTATAGTCCCTTTCCATGGACATTATTTTCTTTAATTTTATTGTTGGTTTCATGTCTCTTGTGTTAGTCATCTCAGATCCTTTGTGCAAAGAGCTGGGTTGAAAATGCTTTAAAAAACAAACACAAAAAATAAAAGGGAAAGCACAAAGATTTCATGGTGTTAGAAAAGCCTCAGAATGTGAAAACTTTCTTCTCTTAGAGAGAGAGAGGGAGAGAGAGAGTAATAATATTAGCATAATATTTAAGAGCACAGATTCAGGAGCCTGACTGCCAAAGCTCAAATCCTGGCTCTATGACTTTATTGGCTGTGTGACCTGGGCAAGTTATTTAACCTCTCTGTTCCTCAGTTTCCACATCTGTAGAATGAAGATGATAATATCTCCTCCCTCGCAGGATTGCTATGAGGATTAGATGAGTTAATTAACACATAAGACCCTAAGAAATGTGTCCAGTGCATATAAAGAGCCTATAAGCTTTATTTATTAATATTACTAGCAACTTACTAGTTTCTGGAATTATTTTTTCCACCCTAGAAATTTCACAATAGCCTTTGAGCTTTTCTGTTCTTCCAACTCTGACTTTTTTTTTTTTTACAGACTAATAATCCTTGATCTACCAAGCCAACTTTTTCCTGGTGTAATTTGCCAAGGTGTGGTTTGTACCCTTTGAAAGTTTTTCTAATAAGAAAGAAAAAAAGATTTGCCCTCTAGGTTTGGCATACTTTTCCAAAAGATCAAGAAAAAGATGAAGTGCTTTCTCTTGTCTGTGCTACCAAAGCCTTGTCCAGCCCAAGTTTATCTCTGCGGCTTGGTGGTGAGGGCTTCACCTCAGTCAGTCACCTTGGAGGGCTACTTCGTTTCTCTGTGCCTCAGTTTCCCTGCAGTACCTTGGCGATCTGGTCCACTCCCTTGCCATCTCCAGGGAAGCAGGTGTTCTTCCTTCTCCTCTCCTCCGCGTGCCCTGCAGGGGGCCACTTAGTAGATATTTGCTGAACACACGGACGAATGGAGATTTAAACCCTTGCCTTTGCTGTCTTGTGCATTTCTTCTGAGTTTGAAATAAGATAACCAAGTGAGAGTAAGTTGAGGAAGTCAAAAGTACCCTCAAAAGAAAGGGTTTCTGATTCCTGTCTCTTCTCCACTCTTTGACAGTGGCAAAATACTGATAAAAATCTGAAAGTTGGCTGAAATGAAACAGCCCATCAGGGTCCTCTGCCGTCAGGGTAGGTGGTGATTAAGAAACGTCCTTGCAGCTTGCCCTGCAGGGCTGTCTGTGGTGCTACTGAAGGTGGAGGTGCGAGGGGGCTTGGCTTTAGGGGTCCCCGAGGACCAGCGGGGTAGCTGGGGGATGCCTTTGAAGGCAGCACTCCCCAAGATCTCATTAAAATGCTTCCTCCAATGGACTGAGGTGGAGGAAAAGGGTTTGGGGAGAGAGGCAGGCTAAGGCTGGTAGGAGACACTGAGCTATGAATTTAGCAGCAATTAAAGCAGAAAGACTTGAGCAAGTCAATTTTTTTTTCCTCCAAACAGTGCCCTGTAGTTATCCTTTGTTCTTGGTAGTTAATTTAAAGTAAGCATAATCTGTCTACTAGCTGACTGCCATGCCAGAGCTGTATATATTTATTTCCATGACTATTCTTTTGCATGGCCAGGGAATCCCATCAGTGCCGGGATGTTTTCCTCCACATATTCTGGCTTTGTTGGTGTCCTCCTGCACCCCCCCCCCCCGCCCCCCGCCACCCTCGTCTGCCATTTCCTTGAGAAGTCAGCAAGTGTGAATCGTTAGCTTTTCCCCGAGGTGGAGAATGTGAAGACTGGTTGATGTCATTCTTCCTGTGGTGGAACATGCTAGAATCCTAGACCCATATCTGCCTTGCAGTCCTCAAGACTGTGACACAAGTGGGCTGACCCACCACCCTTTTTGTCAGCCAGCTCTTAAACTGGTGGGCCAAGTCCGGCCCACCACCTGTTTCCACAGATAAAGTTTTATCGGCACCCAGCCACACACATCTATGTTCGGTCTGCTCAACAGCAGAGTTGAGTAGTTGTGACAGAGATCGTAAGTCGATGCAAAGCCAAGTATTTACTATCTGGCCCTTTATGGGAAAAGTATGTGGGTTCCTGGCATACACAATGAGCCTACTGTGTGCTGGGTGCTGTTGTAGGCACTGGGGCTGCAGCAGTAAACTTAAAGTTCTGACAGTGAAACACGAACAGTTATGTATATAATCGTTCAGTTAATGATAAGTGCTGTGAAAAAATAAGACCCCGGTTAGGGCTTGGGCATTTATTCTGCGTGCAAGGGGAAGCCGCAGTGGGGTTTTGAACAGAGCATCGACAGGAGAGGACTTAGATCTTAGAAGGACACCAGTTACTGTGTGCACGGACTTAGCAGAGGGCGCAGGTGACAGCAGAGAGGGCGGTTGCGGGCTGCTGTCCTTGTCCAAGAGCCAGCGGTGGAGGAGAGAGAGGTGGTGAGAAGTGTCTGGGTTCCAGATGTGACTTGAAGGTAGAGCTGTGGGGTTTGCTGAAGCCTGGGATGTGGGAAGTTTGGGGAAAGGACAGTCAAGGGTAAGGCCAGGGGTTTTGGTCTGAGTAAATGGAAGCCTGTCCCTCTGATGGAGAAGACGTGGAGGAACAGCTTTGGAGGTGAAAGCCCGCATTTGGGAACCATTCTACTGTTCCAACCACCTGCCTGTCCTACTCATTTTCTTTGGGAGAGAGATGGAAGAATTACTCCATTTACTTTTACTGCTTTATTCAGGGTAATACAAGATGTGGGCAGTAGTTAATTCAGCTGTGTTACAAATAAGAGACTTTGAACCAAACCTGCATTATGATGTCAGGAAATATATACAGGTGAACTACTTCTCTATTCTGAGACATAGTTCCTGTTCATATGTTAATGTTTGTAAAATCCGGAGGATGCATTTAAATAATACATGTATTTAATATGATCACATTTCTTTTTTCTTGAAAAATCTGTTATTATTTGGTTGTTTTAACATACAGGAATTGAGGAAGTATTGAAGGAATTATATATTGAACTCTTATGTGCCAGGAACCAAAACATGTACTAGCCATCTACTGCTGTGTAACAAATGACCCCAGAATTTAGTAACTTAAAACAGTGAACATTTATTATCTCCCACAGTATCTGAGGGTCTGGAGTGTGGAGTGGGTTCATTATTAGCTGGGTGGTTTTGGCTCAGGGTCTCACGCAGTTGGAGTCAAGTGGTTGTCTTGGGCTGCAGTCATCTGAAAGCTTTTTGGGGCCAGAGTTCCTGGTTCCGAGCTCCCCGACAGGGCTGCTGGCTGGAGGCCTCGAATGTCCTCACAGCTTTGCAGCTGGCTTCCTCCAGAGCTTAACAACCACTACCATTTCTTTCAGCTCTCAAAATTCTCTTCTAGACTTGGCATTTTAATCAGATTTCCAGATGAGGAAACTGAGGCTCAGGGAGGTTGGTCAGCTTATATGTAGAAGCCAGTGGTTAGACCAGGACACAGTCACTGACAAGACTGACTCCATCCTCCTGTTCTTTTCCATGGCCCCACAGGGTTGTCCATGTTTTTCTGATGCTGTGATCTAGGATTGACCCCGGGATCTGCTTTGGGGTATGTTTCACTTCGGGTATCTGATGGCGCTGGAGTGGTCCATGCTAATAATGACAGCTTAAAAATCATCTTGTTGTCTTTGAGGCTCATGTTCTCTCTGGTGCCCCATCCTTACCCCATACTCTCCACTTTCCTTCCTCCACCTCCAGCCCTTGTGGCTCAGGCATCGCAAAGGCTGGACTCTCTCCTCTGGGGAGGCTCTTGCCTCTGTGACACTGGCTAGCCGTGGCTCTCAGGGGCAGCACGAATCCCTGGCGGCTGTTCCTGTTGTGTTTACCACCTTGGCAACAACACTGGTGTTGGCACCACGGCCGAGTCCTTGGCTGGGCGGTGACTTGGGTCAGGGGCTCCTGCTTCACATCATGAATTGGTCTCTTGCCGAGCCCAAACAGTGGCTTCTTTCTTTTCAGAAGTAAAGGTTGTTCATATTTTTTTCTGAATTAGAAAATGAATGCCTACTCTTTACAGACGAGTCAAAACATGTAGAAAGTTGCAAAAAAATGAATGTTTTGATGTATTATCATTTTTGTGTGCATTTGTATTTAAAAACAGAATTGGAATCATTCTGTGGTACGTGCTTGTATGTGGCTTTTTAGCTTAATAGTACTCAGTAATAATTTTCACATGTCATTAGATGGTTGTGAATATATGATATATTTTTTTTTCTTTTTGAGACAGGGCCTTGCTCTGTTGCCCGGCTAGAGTGTAGTGGTGTCATCATAGCTCACTGCAACCTCAGACTTCTGGGCTCAGGTGATCCTCCTGCCTCAGCCTCCTGAGTAGCTGGGACTACAGGTGTGCACCACCACGCCTGGCTAATTTTTCTATTTTTAGTAGAGATGGGGTCTCGCACTCCTGACCTTAAGTGATCCTCCTGCCTCAACTCCCAAAGTGCTGGGATTACAGGCGTGAGCGACCACACCTGGCTACAACATGATTTTTAATCACTATATAACTTCCATCATCTCAGTGTAAAATACAGATATGTTTTAAATACAACTTACTGCCAGGACAAGATGTGTAAGGATTTAATTTCATACCATACAAGATAGCCAGGGTAAAGAGGAAGGAGAATGCAGCTTAAAGTTAGAGGGCTTGGATTTGAGCCTCAGCATTGCCACTTGGACAAATTATTTAACTACTGAGCCTCGGTTTCCTTATCTGTAACTTGTGGGTCCTATTATGTACGTTATAGTTGTGAGGATTAAATGAGATGATGCCTATACAAATCTTTCGTAATTTGCACGCTGTATTATTTTGTTAAAGATGCCTGTTTCTTCTGTATCAGTCTTTCTGATGTTCTTCCACTTACTGCTTTGGAACTACGGTATTTGCATGTTTGCTGGGGGCATCGTTCTTAAGAGACCTTTTAAGAGATGATGTTTAAGTTGGGAGGGGTGGTCAGGGAGGTACGCTCATTAGATGAGATGGCTGTCCTGTTGGAAAGCTGTGAGCCGAGCAGGGTGGAGGTGGCCCCGAGAAGCTTTGATGAGGCCGAAGAGAGTCAGGAACACGGCAGTCCCCGCACCGGTGCCGGAAAAGGTGCCCAAACCCACCCTGAGGGTTTGGGGTGTTGTTAGATCTGGGGATCTGATGGGAGATAGGCGGAGATTCGCCTTTCCAAGACACCCGCTGTGGTGGGAACGGGAGGGAACTAAAGAGAGAGCCCTTTCCCTGAAGGATTCAGGAGTCACAGGTGGGGAGTGTGTGGGGTGCTTTCTGCAACGAGGAGCGTCGTGTAACTGTCCTCTGCGTTTGTTACTGTGCCATACTTTGCTAGGAGGACAAGTGGGGGACACACAAGAAATGAGGGGGGATTAGAGCCTGTCTTATCGCCTTGTTGCTGATGAGGGAGCATATGTCTGCGTTTATGAACTCATGATCGGTGACACGCATTTTTGTTTATTTTTATCCTCTCGGCCACCTCTCGTGAAGGTTGGCGTCATGAGGGGAAGGCCCTCACCTGTCTTGTTGATGCTGTATTTGTATTCCCAGCGCCTGGAGTGCTGTTCGATGTGTAGTGGGGGCTCAGTAAATACGTGTTGGGTGACTGACTGAGGAAAGAAAAACGTCAAAGAAAAAGTGACGACCTGGACCGGAGGCCATGACAGTGAGGCCCAAATAAGGTTCAGAACAAGGACACTGGTGTCCAGAGGAGCTGGGTGAGATCCAGGCTCTGGGTCTTCCTTCCCAGCTGTGTCCCCCCTCTGACAAGTGGGGATGATGACAGCCACCCTACAGGGGCCTGGGAAGCCACGAAAGTGCGCGCGCAGTGTGTCGTCCACGAGGTCTGGCCGACAGAGCAGGCACCTAGTAGCTGGAGCCATTGTCATTCAGCAAACAGAGGAGGCCCGTGGGAAAGGCGGAGAGGATGTGCACGCCACACCGGCCACGGTGGTGCCTCCGGAGTTCATTGGCGGTGAAATATGGGGTGCGTGGCTGTTCCGTGCCCGTATTTCTCTTCAGGTGTCCAGGAGAGCATAAATAAAGAACAAGTAGCTTGGCAGGCCCCACACAGACTTGTTGCGTCCCAGTTGCTTGGGGACCCTGAAGGCTGCATAACTCATAGCCAGGCCTCTGCCTGGGCGAGCAGGCTGGTGTTCGTTCCCTGACCCGGGAAGCCATCCCTGCCTGAAGGGCTTTCTGTCTTATTGGAACTGAAACCTCTCTTCCTCATTTTGGCCCCTTTATGGCTTTTTATTCAAGGTTGTGGTTTCAGCATGCATAATTGTGTTCTACCGCAAAGCAGATAAGGTGACATGAGCAGCTCACTCTGGGACTGTCCTCCCTCCCTGCCGTCCCCTCCGCGAGCTGCCGAAATGGTGAAGGGACCCTCCCCTTGGCGCCCCTTTGTCTTCCTTGTCTCCTTTTTTTGTTGCTTTAATGCAACTGGCCTCTGACGATCCTTTCCAGATCAATTTAGCCTGTCAGGGGTGCCAGGCTGAAGTTCTCGGGCTTCTAAGGAAGAGGACAGGGGAGGGGTGGGCTGGGGATCAGACTTTCTTTCTCTTTGTTGCTTTCAGAAGAAAATCACACACGTTAAAATAAATGATGCAAATATCTGTATTTTATATATCAAAGAGACAAATGGCATAAATGCAGATTATAGGGTGTTCCTTAGAACTGTCCATCACACAGGAGCTCCTGGGGAAGGCAGGCGGCGGGCACGGCCGGCTCCCCCGAGCAGGGGCTTGGCTTTGGGCAGCCTCCAGGGGGTCGGCATATTTAGATCATTGTCTCGTGGATTGATTCAGGATTGTCTTAAAAGCCAACTAGTTCTCCGAGTGTTCCATGCTACACGCATACTTAAAAAAGGAAAAGCCGTTTCTTCTGTCTGAGGGACACTGACCAGCCTTCTCCACTTGTGTCAGTAGTTCTCTCCCGGTTGGAGAACTGGCAGATTTGGCGTGCTCGGCCCTCGCTCCCTGTGCTGTGTGCTGACGTGGACTTGCTGTACCGTCTGCGGGGCAGGGGGGTTGAGCTCAGTGTCCCAGCTCCTCATGTTTCCCATTCTTTACGCCCACCACGATGCCAGGGCATCCGTCGTTCCCCTCAAGGAAAGATGGCTCACGCAGGCGTGGAGGAGAGAACCGTTGCCTTCCTGTGCTGAGTCACTGGCGGGGCCGCTGCTGTGTTCCACTGGTGGGTCTCCACGGCCAGTTGAGGACGCTGGATCTCATGACTCCTGGAAACTTTTCCAGCTTCCCTGGATGGGTGCTCAGTGTGTTCCCAGCCATGGTCTGCTGAAAAGCAGTTTCCCAGCTGAGATTGATCTCCCAGTGTTCCTTGCCCGCTTTGTGGTGGTCCTCCAAGAGTTCTTCGATGACGAGGACTGTGATCAACTGCGTTAAAGTCGTGGGCAGAAACTGGGCAGCCAGGGTGTTGGAACCCAGCCTGCATGGGCCAGCTGTGGGTCAAGTGTGAGTTCATTCCTCACTTGTTGACCTTGAGTGATAATCACTAACATTTCTTGACCATTTGCCATAGGCTGGCTCACCTTAAGTCTGTGGGGTCTCATTTAGTCCTCTTGACAAACCTTTGAGAATGGGATCGTTCTTATCCCATTTTACTAGGCTAAAAGAGGCTCAGATAGTACGTGATGGACCATTATGCAAACCTATGCAGTCTGCCTCCGGATCCACCTCCTCACAGCCACTGCGCCGTGTTGCCTTAACCGCTGTGCCGTAACTTGCCAACACAACCCAAGGTTCACCTCTCAGAGCCTCATTTCCCTTTCTGCAAAGTGGAGGTACGCTATCAACGCTGCAGGGCTCTTTGGAGGATAAAAGGAGACAAAACGTAATGGATCAAGCCCTGGCACTAACGAATGTTAGTTCCTTTCTTTTGTTCCCCACCACAAGGAGTGGGATGTGAACAACAGCGGGACAGTGATGCCCTGCCTGGCAGGCCTGATTGTAAGGAGGGCAGAAGCAGAAAGGGGGGAGGAGAGGGGTCCTCTGCCTCATGGCCAGGTCATTTCACCACAGAAGTCTCCCCAGCAATGACCTGCAGTTCTGAGGGATGGAGTGGGTGGTGGGAAACTGCTTCCCGGAGAGGAATGTGTCCTGGCGAGTGTTGTCACGTAGACATTTGGGTCTTCGTTGGAGTGGAGATTCAGTCCTTGTCCTCTGACTCTGGGCGGGCATGGAATTGGGCCTTGGAGGTTGAGCACCCTCTGCTGATTTCCGATGTGCCCGTCTATCTGAGTCCACCAGCAGGGAAGCCCAGTCTCTGGTCACTGTTCCCATCTTGCTGCTCCTCCTTGGCTTGAAGCCCTCGCCGTTGCACCTGGAGGGAGCCAGGGCAGGTGTGCAGCTTCCCCTCTGTCCCAGGATTTGCATTACTCCCCAAATATCCATTCGGTCCTCAGTGTTCTCAAGTGGGGGTGCATCGTAGGGAAATCCAGGTGCAGGCCTGGTGTGAGGGAGCTGTGGGGCCCTTTCCCAGCCCTCTTAGAACGTAGGTGGTGTGCAAGTAGAGAGGGCTCCCCACTCCATACTGGGGCTGGGTGGGTCGGGGAAGGAGGTCATGTCAGGACGGAGTCTGGAAGGACACAAAAACCAGAAGAAGAAGCCAGGAAGGTGATGCTGGTGGGTCAGTGTGGCCTCAGCGTCACCTGGGAGCGTGTTAGAAATGCAGAAGCTCAGACAGCACCCAGACCTTGGAGTTTGCGTCTGCGTCGTCTCCGGAACTTGGCTCTGTGTTTGCACGGGGAGATCTGAGCGCTGCCTTTCCTTCCCGTGGAGCTGAGAAGAACTGGGATGTACCCTTCTACCTACCCACCTGCTTAGCACAAAATGGATAATGACGTGTTTAGAAGATTGAAGTGAGTTAAGCTAACTAAAGTGTGGAAAAACCAAACCAAGCACCGCCCAGTACCTGTTGGAAGACAGAGCTGTCTGCTTCCCTATCGGTGCTCACACCACGCCTGGCTGGGGACCCGCACCACGAAGGCCAGGACACCCTGTGTGCCTCGTGGTTCCCGTTGTCTTGGCTGTCTGTCGGTCCATTTGCCAGGATGAACCTTCCTCCTTTCTCCATCCCCTTTCCCTGCTACATTATGCTGAGAACCTCACTTTTTGGGGACAGTGTTTGTAGCAAGTGGGAGCCGTGGGTAAATATAATAGCTTTGTTGGCTACTTTTGCTTTCCTTGCTTATATTGTGCGCCTTAATGCGTTTTTGCTTTTCTTGCTTTATTTTTTTTTGGATAATGGCAAAATCACCGCTTGTGGGCACCGCCACAGATAATACAAAAAACGCCTTTGAAAAGAGCTTTATCTGAGCACAAAGTACTTGGAATTGAAGACCCCCGGGGATTTGCCTCTATCTCATCTTTTCTCTTCTCCTCTCCTTCTTTCTCTCCCCTTTCTTTCCTCCCTCTCCCTCCCTGTCCTCTTTCTCTTTTCTTCATTCAAACTTGCCTAGAAGTGAGCTACGTATTGGCCTATTTTTGGCTGATTTGCATGTTAGAGAGAGCAGAGTAATTGGTGTTTAACCAGAACAAAAGAGGATCTGTTTTCTAAAAGAAAAAGAATTTTTGAAGTAGACCCTATTGCATCTACTGCCTTTGTCTCTCTTCTCATTAGGAATTGAATAGGATGGCCCCCGTAATGAGAATGTGGGAGATATTGCTTTGCTTGTGATGCTTTTTGAGCTAATTGGTTTGAAAATTATATTTGATGTGGTTCTGAGGGATGTTGGCAAAACACCTCTTTGGGACACGGACATCCTATCCCTACATCAGCAGGAGGACGGGCAGGAAGAGGCAGTGTTGAAACTGTTTTACCTTCCGGGTTGAACGCTCTGTGGGGCCACCCCTGAGATGTGGATCTTTCTCCACATCTTCAGGTTGGTCTGTGGATATTGTCTTCCAGGAGCCTTGGAGGACAAAGTTGAGTAGAAACGTCCAGTGGCTGACATTTGGCTTCTAGTCCAGTCACTAATTTGTGGCATTTTAGTGAGGACATGAAGTTGAAAATGAAGTAGTCTTGTGAAAATTAAGTGAATTTTTGAAGACTTCCAGTAATGTTTCAGTGACAACAAACTACCTTTGATGATTAGAAGGTGAACTGCCACCACATAAACTTTGAAAAATAGGAGAGAACGAGTTACAGTAACATCACTCCAAACAACAGATGTTTTTAATTTTAGTGTATCGCCCAGCCTTTTGCCATTATAATTCATACACACCTATTTGGAAATGATTCTAGAATTCATAGATGGCTTTGGGGATTGTGCTTAAGCAAATATTTATTTACTAATAACCAGTTAAAGGGTTCCATGACCTTGATTCTGTTTCAAGGTCACCCAACTTTGCACAAGTTCAATGTTACCTTGTAACATTTGATGCCAGATAGGAAAGAGACACGATGACTTCCTTAGGAAAATATCATTCACACTAACTTTGCTGTCTTTGTGTGTTTGTTTGTTACTTTATCTTTCTGCAAAACCTGTGAGGTGGGTCAGGGTTAAGCCCTCTTGACCCACGTTACAGATGAGGGAATGGAGCCCTACTTAGGAGGCCGGAGGGCGTTGAGAGGAGCAAAGGACCGAGCCAGTAGGTGTGGTCTCCAGTGTTACCTACCAAATCATCCCATTTCCTTCTCTCTCTTTTCCTTTCTACTTTTATTTGGAAATAATTTAAAACTTATAGGAATGTTTTTAAGGATACGTACAAAGAACACACATATATCCGCCATTCACTTATATCCTTTATTTTATCCCCTTTGACCAGTCAATTGTTCCTTTTTTCCCTATATAAGCCTTCTTTCCGCCTCGAGTCATTTGGGAATATTTGCATGCATCATGATGCTTCACTCCTAAATACGCCTGTGTTCCTGAGCACGGGGATATTCCCTCCCCTACCTACAGCACAGTTAGGAACTTCAGAGATGTAACATTGATACGGCACTTTTATGTGATCCACCATCTGTATTCTGGTTCTGTCAATTGCCCTGCTATGTCCTTCATAGAATTCTTGTTCCCACAAGCACAGGATATAATGATGGATCGGGTACGACACTGAGTTTTTTATGTTTCCTTCGTCTGCTTTAACCTGGAGTATTTCCGCAGCCTTTCTTTGACTTTCATGCCATTGCTATGTGTGGAGAATGTCATTCTCTCCCCTTTTTCCAGTAGAACATTCTTGTCTAGCATTTCCTCATGACTAAATTCAAGTTATGCGTTCCTGGCCAGAAGACGACATAAATGGCTTTGTGTCCTTCTTGGGATATTACAGCTGGAGGCACTTGGTGTCCATCTGCCTCTCTTTTGATCACCTGGTCAACGTGGTGTTTGATTTCTCCACTGTACAGTTACTATGTTTTCTCTTGCAGCTACTAAGCACTCTGTGGGGAGACACTTTGAGATCAGGCTCCTCATCAGAATTTCCACTGAATGAGCATTTGCTGATGATTCTTGCCTTTGGTCTTTACTGTGATGGTTACAACGTGATTGTCCAACTCCTGTACTCCCTCCGTGGTCACCATTTGGCACTTGGCATCTACTGTAAGCAAGTGTCCTTCCTTCTTTCCCCTTTAATTTTAAAATCTACTTATTGCAGATATGGGTTCATGGAGTCCTAGTATTTCCAAGGCTCATTGTTTTACTGTACTTAATAATTTTGGTGCCCAAATGGTCCTGAACTTGGCCAGTGGGAGCCCCTTCATTCTGATTCCTTACAACATACCTCCCCCCACCCAAATTTTTTAAAGCACTTCTTTGCTTTCTGGCACAACAAGATGTTCCAGGCTCATCTTGTGTCCACTCTGCCCCATAAGTGGAGTTAGTCATTTCTCCAAGGAGCTCATTTCTTTTAGTTGGGAGCAGATTCAAGACCAAGCTGTGTTACTAGAGCATCTTTGCCCACTGTTACTGGGGTGTCTTTGTGTCTAGGCCATCTCAATGGAGAGATTTAGGAAACATAGGAGTGTGAATATACATACATACACATACATGCACACGTAGACATATGGACATAGACGTGCCTAACACCCACACATAGTTTGGAAATCATGAGTTCACACCATGCCTCTGATTGCAGGGCATCTGCACTGGGCTCTTTCTGTACCCCCCATTCCACGTTTGGGTGGCCTTTGTTCCACAGTGAGAACCCTGGCTCCCAGCATCGCCACATTCACTAGTTTGCTCAATCCTGCGGTACGTCCCCAGCAGAACAGCATGACCTGCCCCCTGCGCTGCAGGAGACTCGCTTGTTACAAAGAATTCAGGGCCTGTTCGAAGCTCTCTCCTACCCCCTACCCCCACCTATCCCAGCTGAAAACGGAGGGTGTATCGCCCCACACCGTGCTCATAAATCACTTGGGTTAGCTCTCCCCTCTCTCCACTGCCCCCATCCCTATGATTATGTTTTGCTTCCTCTTCCCGTCCCATCCTTGTTCATTTAATTTTATTTAATGTGTGGGACATTAATATGTGTTTAAAAGTTACCGAGAGAAGCGCTGTTCCCACGTCGTAGCCCTCCTACCCCGAGAGGTGACCAGCTTCATTGTTTTCTGCTCTGTCGACAGATGTATGTATGTATATTTTCTTATTTTCCCTTCTTTCTTATATGCAAGATAGCATAGCATGGACATCTTATCATTTGTAAAAAATTAAAGTCCATACTTTATTCCAATTTTCCCAGTTTTTCCTTACTATCTTTTTTCTGTCCCAGGATCCTGTGTGGGACACCACTTCTCATTTAGTAGTCTGGGCTCCTTGGTTCTGACAGGTGCATCTTATTTTTTGAACTATGTAAATAGTTGGTGGAGGAGAAGGAGAAAGAGGAAGGTTAAAGGTGAGAGATGAAAAAGGTTAGGTCCCTGTCCCCCAAACGTCGTCACCTTTGTGATTTCTGCCATATTGTCATGCTGCATATATTATTACTTACTCAATTCTTTTCTTTATATCGATTCACTTTATGACCCTGAGAACATTTTGTAAGAACATTTTACATCACTACTGCAAATGAGAAACCACTATTACTTGCCCACTTGTAGGTTTTTGAGAGTTGCATAAAAATAGCAACCTTCTGAAGTGTAAAAAGTCTGACAATTAAGTAACTTCTAACATTTATTTTTAACAGGACTTGAAACGTGTAAATAATAACACATATTTTGGGGGTCTGATTTTTTCTTAATGAAAATGTAAACCTATTGAATTCATTGATCTATCCCATTGATCTATTATATGCAATAAACAAGGGCCGGGCCTCTCAGGGATTTGAGAATGAGCTGTGTCTTATGGGGGGGAATAAAATAAAAATGTGAATAACTGTAATGCAAACTGGATGAGTTCAATGCTAAGACCAGAAATAGTCTTTCCGTTTTTTCCTGTTTAAGTATTAATAGCACATTTGAAAAAGTGACCTATTTATAACAATTTAAACAGAGTATAAGAGTAATTCTGAACATATATATTAATATGTTTGCGCATACGTGTGTACTTTAAATTTGCTCTGGTTATCTTTAAGATAACGCCTTAAAGACTGAGGACTACATCTCAGCCATATCAAGCACATACCAGTTATGCTTATATCTTTGACATGGAGTTCCACATAGAAAATTTGCCAGCATATTACTGTAGCGTCTCCTAATTAAGCCGCCATTAGCTAATACTCCTGTTCACCATTGTTCCAGGAAATGAGTTGTGGCAGTCCTGCCTGTCCCACTTGTTCTCACATTGCCGTAGATAATGAGGGTGCAGTGTGTTCTGGTCTCGCATTCTAGAAAAGCAGTGGGAATTAACAGAGCACTCCACAGTGTATCATCCTATCACAGTTTGAATGATGAGACCTGTATTCCCAAATAGCTCTCTAAAAATGCTCCTCACCATTGTTTTAAAATAATGAACACAACATTATAGCAGCACATTTAAATTATAAGCAAAGAAAAGGAACACATCCACCCACCATCCTGCCTGGGGGTCTCATTGCTTCCCGGCTCTGTCCCCTGTGTGTACAAACCCCAAGTGTAGGAGTTATCATGGTGCAGATAGATGTACGCTCCTCCCTCTTGCTTTTCCCACTTAGCAAGGTGTGTGTTGAAACCCATGGCTCTTTTATTGTAGTGGTTCTATCTGCATGATTGTGAATAGGATGTTCAGTGAGGTCACTCCTGGATTTTTTGCATATAGCACCTGCCGGAAGCAGAGCAGTGGGGTTTTGTGTGGGGTTTCTGTCTTGGCAGAGTAGACTTGTCTGTAGCTTTCCCACCTGCCTCAGTGTAATTAGCTTGAATCGATGTTGTTATCAGTGCCTCCTCAAGTCACCTGAGCGATCATTCAGTCTTTTTCAAGACATTGGTCTTTCCTTATATCTCACCATTTCTTCCTTCTTTTGTTCCCCGGAACCAACATTCAGGGGTGGTGCCTCTGCCAGGCGCTGGCCTGGCTACGAGGACACAGCAGTGAACAAGATAAACGCATCTGGTCCTGCCTCCCGGAGCTCACAGTTCTTTTGCACAGGTGTGCGCACACTTCCCTCGTCCTGTCCGGGTGTCCAGCCCTTTCTCGCCCACTCAGGGATGCACACGTGCACATGTTGCAGTAGGAGAGGGAGAAGGTGACAGTGTTGTAGAGAGACTCTAGAATCTGGCCTACCTTCTTAAATGCTAAGTTCTTCGCATGCTTTGGTACTTTGCTAATGGTCCCAGCTGCATACGATACAACTCACTTGGATATACCTGGGGCAGCAGATAGGAGGATGGTTGGACTCGAGGGCTGAGACGGGAGTCGCAGGAGGTGGGCGGGGAGTGATGGCAGCCAGGGCTGCCCCCTCGGACTAGACTCCACTGCTCAGACTCAGGCATCTCAGTGGTCAGGTCACTTTTGTACCCCCGGAAGATGGATGACCTATGGTAGGTGAATGGTAAGTTGGTGTCCCTCTTCTCCAGGTGTTCTAGCTTCTTAGCTTTCTGCTTCTATCTGAGTTAGGAAAGATCTGATATTGTTTGCACTCCTTTGCAGTAACTCTCCCAGGTGCTGTCTGTAAGTCTTTAATCTCAAGTTATGGACTAAAAAGCTTTATCTCTGGTTCAGAGGCATCAAGTCCTGGCCAGCAGGCTAAGGAGATATTTGGGGGCACAGAGAAGTCTTCCTGAAGTTTCTGAAGTGAGAGCAGTTTCAGGCTAGCCCTCCATCGTGGTTCCTAGCTGACCACTCTCTTCCTCTGTCCTGGGGGTGAAGGCCTGGGATGAGGGGTCCAGGCTCTTTTCTGAGCCCTTCCCTCTCCTGCTACCCACCCGCCTCTCCCTTTCGATGGTCAGTGCTGCCTAAGTCCTGACCCGGCAGTCTGGGGACATTCAGGGTTGTGTGTGTTTGCACCCCTGAGCTCATTGGAGCGAGATAGGGGAGCAGACCTGGAGAATGACAACTCCTGGGAAGAGCACAGGAAACTCAAAGGTTCTCCATTTGGTACAGTTGGGGAGTAACATTTAAATCTTCTTTTAATTAAAATGTATGAATGATCCTGGCAGTGATTAAAGAAATAAGAGAAAACGGTCAACATATGTGTCCATTGTATAGGTACCGGGGGAAGAAATAAAAAAGAGGAAAAATGAAATGCCTGAATGATCTACTTGAAGTGTGAATTGTGTACATTTATGTCTGAGTACCAGGGGCGAATAACAGTGCTATAAATACTTGACTAGATGAGTAGGTCACCTTTTATCAGTTTGATTACAGTAGCCGAGTTGGTGCACGTGTGTGCTGATAGTCTGGTTACTACCGGGAACAATAGAAAGGAGTTAACACTGGTCATGGTGAGCGCATTAAGCAGATGAACTTCAAAAATTATTCTCCTTGAAGCTTTTTAAAGCCAATTCCAGGAACGTATATACTTAAAAACTCAAAGGTGGGGTGGGAAGCCAAGAAATAATTTTTTAATCCAAGAATATTCTAGAATCCAGGAGTACCTGAAAATCTTTTGAATATACCCTCTTTTGCTGCTCTTTTGAAAGAATTAAAGCCTATCTAGTGGCTCTAATAGATGTCATCTGAATGGATTCTTGCTGACTGATGCCATGTGAATTATAAATGAACCATATGGAACCACTTTATATTAAGTAACTTACGTGTTCCAATGATAGTTATTTAGGTTGTAATCTTTTCAAAATCTGTTGTTAATGACTGGTGTGTTTTCACCTGACGTTGCTAATGCTCCAAAGCCTGTTGTTAACAGTGCCAGAGGTAGATGTGTGTGTGTGTGTGTGTTCATAGAAGGATATTATCGTGAACCATATTTCATGGTCTCATAGCTTTTATTTTTTTGCCTTAGAGTCCAGACACAGTGCTCTGGAATAGCCATTTTAGGGATTATGTTTATTTGTCCTAAACGAATGCCAATTTTCAGTTTGTCCAAGGAAGGGATGTGTCTGGAAACACATGGAGTATTGGACGGAATCGCCATGTGATCGGCCCTTGGAGAGTGCCCATTGCTTCAGGATAACGTCCAAATGCCTTCACGTTGCCTGTAAGGCGTGCCGGTGTGCGTCCCTCCCTCGTCAAGCATTATCACTTCTCCTCCTCACACCCTTCCTCCCTGTGCGTAGAGGCAGTTCCCTGGTCATTGGCTGCTGGAGCTTCTGTGCCCTTGCTGGTGGGGCTCCGTGGCCTGGCACGCTCTCGCCTCCATCTTGTTTATTTGGCTTCAGCGTCACCGGGCCTGCGAGTTTCTCTCTGCCGTACCCATGACACTTCTTAGACTTCTTGTCCACCACTCCTGGGTGGAGTGTCCTATTAGCCAGGGTCTCTGCAGGAAATAGATGCTTCATGGGAGGGAGGACTTGAAAAGACTGAATGAGGGGACTGTTTACAGAGGCGTAGATGGAGCTAAGGCTCAACAAGGAATGATGAGGCAGCCAGGATTAGTGCTGAGTGGAGTCTCAGTGCTGCCACGCCTGGGTCTGAAGGGGCGAGAGGATGGAGCAGTTGCTGGAACTCAGCCGAGGGGTTCCTGACTGGCGCTGTGGCAAGAGAGGGGCGCGGTCTGGCAGGCAGGGACTGGGGCTGTCACCACCCCAACTTCTCTTTCTTCCCACTGTCGCGTTTGGTGTCTTCCATTGCCAACCCCAGCTGGAAGCTACAGAGTGAGGGAGCCCAGGAGACCCATCTGCAGAGGTCGGTCTTGCAAGGCATGAGCAGGGAGGAGAAGACTGCATGATGGTTCTGGAGGGTCAGGGAATAACCAGCACACACACACGTTCTCCCGTGGGAGTGCGATCTCAGGAAGGTACCAGCCACATCTTACTCGTTCTCACGTTCCCAGAGCCCATCATGGTGGGGTGCTGGGACTGGGGCTCGCTTCCCTTCCTGCTCTCTCTCGGTACTTCCAAGCCCCACAGGTAAGTGCACCATTTAAGTTGCTGCCCCTAAGCACCTTCTCCATCTAAATTCTAGAGCCCCCACTGACCTAGCTCAATGCCTGATCCAAGATTTGCATGCAGCATATACTTGCCGATGGAATGAATGGATGGATGGATGAGTGAGACAGTAACGGAACGAGAAGACACGTGTGTGAAGAAAGGTGTGATGCGGGCCTGTCTCCTCACGCTTGGTATCCCTTTCAAATCCATAAGGCGCAGGAGGCACCTGAATGTGAGTCCCAGGAAGGTAGGTATTTCTTACTGCTTTTGTTTACTCTTGTGTCACTGGAGCAGTACCTGTACTTAGTAAGCTGTCAACAAGCACTTGTCAAGTAAACGAATCTGGGTGTTAAGTCATGGACCCGAACGGTTTCTTCTTTAATGAGCTGAGCTGCCCTCTGAGGTTTGCCCATGTGTGAAGTCTTGGGCCACCATCTCTCTTTTGGGACCTAGGGCCAGTTTGGTATTGTTCCCAAGTAGAGCAATCTGTGGCCACCCTTCCTGTTTATTCCTTTGGTTTCTGGAACTTAGAAGTCTGGATAGAGGACTGTATATTTGCTCTTCCTGTGTCAGAGAGGAAGTAGGGGACAAACTGGGACTCTAAGACTTTGGTGGAAAAGAGAAAGAGGGTGTGTGAAGAAGCACTCAGGTGATGGTGGGCGGAAGCCTCGTTCCTAGTGGGAGCACGTCTGGTTGGCCTCTCCCACGGGCAGGTCTGTATGTGTCTTGCTATTCCAGGCCCACGTGGGTCTGTGATTTTAGGAGGAGGTATTGAGGGACCCCGGATGAGAGACAAAGGCAGGGTCAGGGGATAAGCATTGGCTAATCCCTAAATAGCTGTTACATTGGAAGGCTGTGCCTGGACTGGGTTTTAGGTCCTGAAGGAACAGCTTCATGTGTTCAAGCTTCTTGGTCTCTTCTTGGTCTGTGTGGATTTAACTTGGATGGGGTCCCGCGGGCTACCAGTTTGCTCTGGCCAGAGGGGCTGCTCCTAGTCTCCTGTGCTGCTCCAGCCCCGCTGGGCACTTAGCAATTTCACAGGGCTGCGTGGAAGATCAGGGTGTGGAAAGCCGGAAATTAGTAATGACTGGACTGGGTGAGGGTGACTCTTGTAATTTTAAAGAACTTAAAAATTAATTGGCTCTTTGCTCTGCAGCTTTATTCTGCTGAGGCCAGAGAGAAAAGTCAAGATGGAGAATTTCCCACTGTGACGCCTTTTATTTCTGGAAAGTTGAGTCATTTAATGATGATTCGAATATCAACAGCCCGCTGGCCCATCTTTCCCCAGATAGCTCCCTAAAATGTGCTCTCTTCCAGAGAAGGACGCGTTTCATTCCTTTAGTATTCTGGCAACTCAAGGAGGGTCCGGGCTCCTGTGTCTCCTGAGACCATTGTTGGACTTGTACTGGCCAAGGTGGGAGTGGGTTTTAGCCTGTGCCTGCTGCTCCTCTGTAAGTCATCCTTGGACCAACTGTGGGTACGGCTGGAGCAGGTGTGGCCGTGTCTTCCACACGGCATGGAGATTTGATGGAATTGACATGGATTCAAAGTGCTGCTGGGTTTTCTTGGAGTTGTACCAAGAGCCCCTGTGTGCTGGTGGACGCATGCTGCACTGAGGCACAGTTCACACTAGAGGAGCCCTTAAGAGATTCTAAGGTAAATCATAAATAAACTATTATTTCCTTAGTTAGCTATTTAGGGAGTGGGTAGAGATGGAGAGTAGCGCTAGGGATGTCATTTCTCCAGTGGGGGCATTTGCCTAACTATTTCCTCTGGAGGGTCTTTGAATTTAAGAGCTTCCAGTAGATCGAAGACTTACTTCTGATTATTTTTTTTTCCTGAATCCCAGGATGTTAAGAGCAACTTATGACCTGGTTCTATTGTTTTCTCATTAATAATTAGTCCCGGATGGTGCTGGGGTTGGATGGGCCTATTAAGTCCCTTTTCTCCCCCTTGATGAGTAGTAAGTCTGTAGCAACCAATGGTCAGCAAACTCTTTTCCTTTTTCTTTTTTCTTTTGGTAAAGGGGCCAGAGAGTAAATATTAGTATTTTAGGCTTTAAGGTCCAAGAGGCCATACTGAGGATATTATGTAGGTACTTATGTAACAAGAGAGAAAACAAATTTACGGAAATTTTTGACTGATGAAATTCAAAATATAATAATAACTAAGTACAATTTTTTGTAATACCAGTGTGCTGATGAGAAAAATGGATATTATTTTTCTGGGAGGGGATAGCATTTTGAATTGGAGTTCAAAGTTATTGTTTTCTATCATCAAATCAATTTCAGATGTTCATCTGTAAAAACCATTCTTAGTTTGCAGGTCATATAAAAACAGATGGTAGACGAGATGCGATCTGCGGGCTGTAGTTTGCCAACCCCTAATCGATAGCATAACTCCGGTGATCTTGGTTTTGGAGTAGAAAGCCTCAGCCCGTGCAAGGGTCCAGAATCCCACGCTGCGCCCCGAGTGGCTGGAAAGTGGCGTTGGGATGCCGTGATATTGGAATTTTGTTTATCCAGTAGACAGTGGCAGAGATCTTAGGCATTAGGGATATGGAAGTGAACAAGATGGTCACTTTTTGCCCCGGGAGAGCTCACATTCTAATTGGAGAGATGATGTATATAAAAATATGATTCCAAGGGGCGGCTGCTGTTGAAGAAGTGGTTCGGGGAGAGGTGTTTGAGAGATGCCTTTCTAGGAGGTGATGACTGGATAGAGATCTGAACTCAGGGAGGAATGGTCACCAAAGCTCTGGGTGAGGCGATGCGATGTCTTGAGGCAGGAGCAAGCTTGTGAGTGTGAACCAGCAGGAAGTGCAGCGTGGCACGGGCAGAGCGTGTGCGATGGGGCAGGGGCGGGACAGGGATTTGAAGAGGGAGGCAGGGGCAGCTATGAGGGACCTGGGAGCCTGTAAAAAAAGCTTGCGATAGGACATGGTTGGAAGGATTGGAACCAGAGAATGATGCAATATGATGAACTGCTGGAGACGATCACTCCAGCTGCTGAGCAGAGAGTAGACTCTAGAAGGCAAGAGTGGAAGTGGTTTTATGGGGCCACAAAACTGAATGTTGAGAATAAAGATGGTCTGAAGTATGTGGAGTCTGTGGTCAGTGTGTTTTTAAGATTGTCTTCTGTCTCGTAAGTCAGAATCCTTTTGGTTTCCAATGACCCAACTCAAACGAGCCCAAGGAAAAAAGGGAGTATATTGGCCCGCATAACTGTAAAGTCCAGGAGTTTTCCTGGCTTTGTCACAGCTGGTTCCAGGGGCTCAAATGATGTCATCGTGGCTCTCTCCGTCCCTCCTCTCTGCCTCTTCTCCTGTGGGTTGGCCTCATTCACTCCTTTTGCATGTAAATGTTTTCCATGCGTTGGAGAAGGTGGCCCTCGGGATCCCGGAGGCAAATCCTAGCTTGGCAACTCCAGTGGAAATAGGACTACTTTCTTTTAGCATCTGCCTGTCACTTTCAGACAAGTTCCCAGATTGGCCTGGCTTGGGTCACAGACCCAGGCCTTGGACCAGTCTCTGGTTGGTAGCGGTTTAGAGCTGGGTTGGTTTGTAGGTGCTGAACAGACAGAGCAATGTATACCCAATGGCCTGTCCTCTTGGGTCTCCCTCATTTTTCTCTTTCTTTTCTACTTCAGGCTTTTCTGTTGGGGATGCTGCCTAAGCTCAAGTGAAACCTGTGTCTTTACCTCCCAAACACAGGCTCATGAAGAAGAAGCACAAGCACATGCTTATTCTTGGTTACCGCTGTCCAGGCCCCAGGATTCTTCCGCTCCGAGGGCTGGGGCACACCCCTCCCTTGTTCTGGCCGTGCTGTTTTGAGAAGCCATGAGGCAGGCTCGGCCTGGCTGGGTTCCACATTCTGGTCCGCCTCTTCGTAACTTGCTCTGTGACCCCGGATATGCCACTTAACCTTTCTGAGACTTAGTTTCCTTATCATCATGTCACCGAGTTGCTGGGTGCATCCACTGAGATATCCACCTAGTGCTTCGGAAGATGTAAAGTGGCATTTAGATGATGGCTGTTAATTGGCCTTTTTTAATCCTTTGCTCAGGAAAGACAGGGCGACTGGGAGAAAGATGTTATGTTTAATCCCGGACCTTGCTACCCCTACCTACCAGCTCTCTCCTCTCTGTGTAACTTCTCTCCCAGAGGACGTGTTTCTTCATTTTTATCTCCTTGGTACTTTTATGCCCCGGTTGGACTCTTAAGCAGATATCCTTGGATGGGGATGCCGGCCCAGGAGAGCCCCTCTAGGTTAAGACAAGTTGTGTTTTGTCTGTCAGCCACAGGCACTCTTTGCAATTCGACATAGACATCAGTCATTTTAGATTTACGGAGAAGAAAGGACAACACATTCTGTATTGGTGAGATTTCAGCAAGACCCTCATACCCCCTCCCCCAAAAAAGAAAACACACACAAAACTTAATGCATTACTATGTATTGCCTGGTTCCTAGTTTCGTAATTAGGCCTGTGGTTTAGTGGAGTGCACCGGCTCAATACACAGATGGTTTTTATGTAAAATTTTTTTTTCAAATGTTAATTTCCAGTGACTGATGTTCTCTGCCTAAATCATTTTCCATTGTTTGTATTTGATAAGAACTGTATTTGAACTGCTCCTTTATAAGTTGGAGTCTTTTGTAATGGGATTTAACTTACTGGTTTTACAGGTGTATGAAAATGTTAAGCTGTGTATTGTACTTGAGAGTTTGAAAATTCTTAGTTGCAGCTAATTTAAGAAAAAAAAATTAAAACAGGTGATTAGCAGCTGCTTTCAGTTTTGAATGCCTTTGCTTGGGGGTTTTGTGTTTGCTTATTCGTGTGCAAATTGGTGTGGTTATTTTGGACTGGTTGAGACAGCATTGCACCTCCCCGGCCAGCTGCCCGGGCCCATTCAGAAGACCCTTCCCCGGTTCTCCGGGGCTGATTTGTTCCCAGCTTGTGTGCTCAGAGCTTGCTCTCTCCCGAATGATTCAGGCCTTCCCAAGAAAACAAAACAGGCCTGCCCCCGTTTCTCCTTGAGGACAGCCTTTTTCCCTGCCACAAAGGCGTCTCTTTTTCCCCCCCGGCCCCGAGCGGAGGAACTGCCTCTCTCCTACTCGCTCTTTAAGTTCTGAACTTCTGGTCTCCTGAGTGACAGCTTCTAGGTGGCCTTAAACTCCAAGACCTCCAGGGTCCCCAGAGTCGGGGTCAGCCATCAGTGGGAAGAACATTAGGAAGTGGGTGACGTGGCATAGGAGGGGCTGTTTGGGGATTCCGGGTGTCAGAGCTGTTCTGGCCACAGAGTCTCACTTGGGCAGCACCCACAGACTGCGGATCCCTCCTGCTCTGCCCCAGACCTCATGCTCTCTTGGCACCGGGGTAGGGGGTGGGGGCCGTCCTTGCTGAGCCCTGGTCCATGCGCTTCCCGGGGCGAGGAGAGCCTTGCACAGGCCACTGCCGCTTTCTTATTAATGATGACGCCGGTGGGAGCTGTGCCACCAGCTCCCTTTCCAGGCCTTTGTGGCTGCATCCTGTTCACTTAAAGGTGAAATCATGACCTGCCGGACTTGATTTTTCAGTCGAGGGGCTTTTGTGTATGTGTCTTTCTTGATCCAGTAAGAGGATTGCGCTTCTATTCACAAAGATTTGATCAGTAAATACGAAGAGAAAATGCTAAAGGGAGAAATGCTTGCTGTTCAGATTAATAAATTAATTTTTCTTTGTTTTGTTTTTTGGGTTTTTTTTTGATGAGCTGAAGGTGGGGCTTTGCTGTTTCTCTTGATGGAGTCTTTTTTTGCCCTTACCTTTGATCTTAATGACCTTGGCACTCAGGCGGGGTTCCTGTACCTGCCCATTTCTTTTCTGGAGTCAGCTGGTCACACTAATGCTTTCCTGCTTCTGTCTTGGGTGGTACTCAGTGAACCCCATGGGAGGTAGCATAGGAGGCTGCTATTTGAGGTACCCGTACTTGGTGGGCTCAGCTTCAAAGGGGAGGGGTGTCACAAAGCTCCCAGTTAGAGACCTTGGTAACTGTTTGTCGCTGAAGAAAAGCATCGGTGCAAATTGGGGACAAAGGGAAGGACCCTTTGTGGAGTTTGCTTTGTGTGTCTTTTTTTCCTTTTCTTTTTCTGGATGGAATTTTGTACCTGCAAAACCACAATGACTCCTTCAGGCACTTTTCTCCAGGCTGGTTGCAGTCAGGGGCTGAGGTTGGCTTTTCTGAAGACTGCAATGATGTTGAAGGTTAAGGGTTTGCTGGGTAACATGTTGAACAGCTCAAATCTGTAATTGGAGCCTCATCAACTCCAGTCTGCTCTGAGGCCAGGCTGTGTCCATTTAGAGGAAAGAACGTCTTTTTCTAATTCACACAAAGGCATCTTATGGGCTAATGGCCACCCCAGAAAGTCATCACTTATGTACAAGTATCTTTTGAAAAAGAGAGATTGGCGAGCCTTGAGTTGGTGTATTAGGAAGGTGAATATGGGATGTGGGATCCTAATGATTACGTTTCGAGGGGGCCTTGGAGATTCATTAGATCCAAGCTCTCGTTGTGCAGATGAATGGGCTCCGGGAGGTTGAAAGACAAAAGGTCATACAGACATTCTATGGACACCTGAAGTACAAGGCTTGAGGAATGCAATTTTAGGACAAATAAAAGAGGTGCTGATTTTCAAATGTAAATGTGCTCAAGACGATTGGAGATCAAATCAAGGATGATATACTGCTGGGGTCCTTTGAGGGTTGTTCCTAATATGTTGAGATTGGTTTTATGGAGGGTAACTGTATTCACCCGGAAAAGTCCCTCGATGGTCAGAACTTGTGTAGGAGAATGGGGACTGCACTTCAGACTGGGTTAACAAGGGGTCCTGCCATCCTAGAGGCAGCTGCCCCCTCCCTTCCCCAGCCATTCCCCGAGGAATGCTCTTGCACCCTCTCCAGTTCCTCAAACCCCTTAGGTCCCACTGCTTGGGGTGGAGCAGTAAAATCTCTGCTGAGAGCCAACCCATCAAAAACTATTTGAATCCCACTGTGTACATCTCTGTTCTGACTCAGTGTGGGTATTCTAATCTTACTATGAATCTGGCTACAGGAGTATAAAGAGAATAGGCTGATCAGGAGCATGGGCCTTGAAGTCAGAAAGATGAGGGCTCCAACTGCAGCTACCTGCTTCTGTAATTCTAGACAGGGACTTACCTGTCCAGGACTCAATTTTTTCACCTGTAGAATGGACTTCCCAGCACTACCCACTCCCCATGTTTGTGTATTTGAGCACTTGATAAAAGCTGGTAGTGGCATTATTAATAGTGTTTGATGGCAGAGTATGTGCCCCGTTGTGGGTGGGGCAACTGTGTCTACCATCCAGTGGGCTCTGGCAGCTGTAGCAGGCACTGCCACCTGACCTGGGGACGTCCCTACCGTTGAGCCTCCAGCTGAAGCCCGCTGAGACCCTGGTGACCTGTGCTACCATTTCCATTACCGTTGGCTTACTCTGCTGTCCTTTGCAGTGAACATGGTTTTTAATTCCTTTATGAGTGTTCTAGTCACACTCAGTCACCCCCTGGGCTAAGCGCCCCACCCTGTGTGATATCACTCAGCACCTTCATTTGTGACCTGGTGTTTTCTGGGGAACTCCTTACAGGCAACTCCTTCTGTCTCTTCGGAGATCCCCACGTGATGTCCAGGGTTTAGCACCAGAGAGGTGCTGTAGACACCGTTTTCCATAAAGCTCTTTGCCTGCGCACACGGTGGCGTGAAGCAAGTGAAGAGGCATTGGAGGCTGGACCCATGTTTTGTGACGATAGGAGCCTCAGAAGCCAGATGTCTGTAGCCACTTGGAGCAAGCCTGGGTCTTCCACAGACTGAGGTTTTAGGATTTAGGGAAGGAGCTGGGCTGCTGTCCCAGGCAAGGGCCTATATGTTTAATTTGTGTGTTCCTTGAATTCACACCCGACTTCACTTCACAACTTGAGGCCCAGCGGTGGAACAGTTGAAACTTTTTCTCTCTCACGCTTTTGTCTTCTCCTAACTTCTCTGAGCCTCTGAGCTCTGGGAGAGGCTGCTCAGAAGTTGGTTTTGGGTCTCTCACCTGGCTAAGTAGGGTTTTGGTGTCACCGGGGAGAATGACAAGGGCCCAGCACGAGATGACTTGCTAGGGAAGAAGAATACCTGTCCAGAGTCTCTGATTTCCACTTTCCCTCCGCAGAGCTGACTTGGCCCTTGTCCCTGAATGCTCTCCTCAGGGGCCACCGATCTCAATTGGTCTAACCTGGTAGCACCAGGGTGGGCACTGTTCCGGATGTTCGTGGGAGCCCATGGAGACAAGGTGTTAGAAAGAGGCTTCATAAAGCTTGTGGAGTGATTCTTCTCCAGTCTCTTAGTTCTATTAAATTTTAAAAATACCTTATTGCTTCCACAGAAGAAAAATTTCAGAGTATGGGAAAAGTGAATATAACATTTTGTTCAATATTAAAAGTTAATTTAAGACAGAACCAGAGGCCAAGACAAGTGTCATCTCTTTTCTTCATTTGGTGATATAATTGACCCTTTGTACCTCCGTGTGACTTAATATTCATTCTGCAGAAGCTAATTATGGGATATGTAGGTGCCACACGGTTAAAGTGGAGATGCAGATTTCTGCGTGAACTGCTTAATTCTGATGGTTATAACTTGTCCGTAAAATTTGCTACGGATTGTAACGAGTGGAATATTAACTCAGTGTGTGGAGGTCTGGAGTAGCTCCCGTAGCTCCCGTCTGCTCGCTTACCTTCCGAAGAGACCTCAGCTGAACCAAATGATGTGTGTGTCTTGAACAGTTAACATACGGTTGACCCTTGAACGACTCAGAGGTTTGGGGTAGCCGCATAGTCAAAAATCCACATATAACGTCAACTCCCCCAAAATGAAACTACTAATAGCATACTGTTGACCGGAAGCCTTAATGATAACATAAACCATCGATTGGCACGTTTCATATATGTATCATGTACTGCGTTACAATAAAGTAAGGTAGAGAACAGAAAATGCTATTAAGAAAATTATAAGGAAGAGAAAATATATTTACTGTTCATTAAGTGGAAGTTGGATCATGATAAAGGTCTTTGTCCTCGTTGTCTTCACGTTGAGTAGGCAAAGGAGGAGGAGAAGGAGGAAGAAGAGGGCTCGGTCTTGCTGTCTCAGAGGTGCCAGGGGCAGAAGAAAATTTGCATAGAAGTGGACCCTTGCAGTTCAAACTCATGTTGTTAAAGGTCAACTGTACTCTCTGAACCCCAGGTTGGAACATGTGGCCTAACATAAGATCCCTCCCCCAGATCAGTTTATGTATATGTGCGGTCAGACTTAACAAAGGGAGAGCAGCGAAATTCCATTTTCTTATATATTCTGCAAATTATCTTTGCCAAAAATTAGAAAATGTACAAAACTGAGCTCTTCTGGAAAAGCCAGAATTTATCTCTGGTGTTGGGGCAATTGGAAGGTAGAGGGGTATACCTCGATGACCTGTGATCTTGCCTTTTCCTTCTGAAACTGAGCAGTCCCTTAGCTCTAGCTGGGCCCCAGAGTTCTGTGGACGGTCCATGGAGCCACGTGGAACCCATGGTGGCAGAATCTTTGTAGACAAAATGAGATTGACTTTCAGTTGTCAGAGAATGGATGGGGAGCCAGATTGCAGTTTGTAGAAGCAGTGCTGGGCTCAGACATTGACATTAAATGTAAATTGTTCTGTAACAGTGTTGGGTGTGGGGAGTCTTGGCTTGTATTTGGGCGAACTGCAGGCTTCATTCCCTAAACGGAGGATCCTGTGGGTGATCTGCCAAGGGAGAGGGTGAAGTAAATTGTCTGCAGTTCCCCCTCCCGTTGTGGAAATTACTACCTGACCCAATTTTGTTTGCCCAGTGAGTTTACGGCTTGCTAAGCGGCTGCTGTAATGATCCGTCGACTGTCCCAGCGCAGCACTTCCTGAGAATTTTATTTTATAGTTCGAAGTTTTAGTTCATAAATCTTTTGAACTTGAGGCTTTGAGTTGGAGGAGCCACGTGGTTTAAGGGGGGAAGAAAAAGGGCCAGGTTTATTTTTTATGCCCATCAGTTGAGTCTTACCCCCGTTCTTTTCTTTTCTTTCTTTAAATGCCACCCCGCTGCTGTTTCCTACCTGAAGAAGATCCATGCTGAAGTGTTTGTCGACATGTAATACCACTCATAGGATATTTGTATTAAAAAAAAGTCTGGAGAGGGCAGTGTTCAACCCAAGGGCATAAATTATCACCGTAAAGTTTCCATTTAAAAATGAAGGCTGTGGTTCATGCCTGAAATCCTAGCACTCTGGGTGGCTGAGGTGGGAGGTTCGCTTGAGCTCAGGAGTTCGAGACCAGCCTGAGCAAGAGTGAGACCCTGTCTCTACAAAAATAGAAAAAATTAGCTGGGCGCAGTGGCTCGTGCCTGTACTCCCAGCTACTCAGGAGGCTGAGGCAGGAGGATCACTCGAGCCCAGCAGTTTGAAGTTGCAGTGAGCTATGACACCACTGCACTTTACCTGGGTGACAGAGCGAGACCCTGTCTCAAAAGAAAAAAAAAGAAGGCTGTTGGAACCCCTATGTGTTGCTGGTGGGAATGTAAGATGGTGCAGCCACTATGCAAAACACTGTGGTGATTTCCTCAAAACATTAAACACAGAATTATTGTATGGTCTTCCACCTCTGGGTGTATACACAAAAGGTGTGAAGGCAGGGACTTGAACAGGTATTTGTACACCCATGTTGATTGCAGCATTATTCACAATAGCCAAAAGGTGGAAACAACCCAAATGTCCCGATGGATGAATGGATAAACAAAATGTGGTGTATATATGTACAATGGAGTATTATTCAGCCTTAAAAAGGAAGAAGATTCTAATACATGCTATAACATGGATGAACCTTGAAGACATCATGCTAAGTGAAATAAGCCATTCGTAAAAGGAGAACTATTGTATGATTCCTCTTAGGTGAGGTTCCTGGAGTAGTCAAATCCATAAAGACAGAGAGCAGAAGGGTGGTTTTCCATTGTGTATATTTTGCCACTATAAAAACATAATAAATGAAGGCTAATGGGAAGCCCTATGTGGGCAGGGTCATTGTCTCTCTTAAACTAGGCAGGTGAGAACCTGCCCTCCAGATGTCCTTTGAAAATATAGCATTGTCCAGGCCAATCTGTGAAGATCAGCCAGCTAGCTAATGTGGCCCCGGGTCCCAGGCCACTTCCCGGCCGGTGGCTCATCCCTGTGCTGACCTCCGTCTTCCTTCTAGGTGGGGATTTCAGGAGCACAAGCAGCTCCCACCTGAAACCTGTGTTCTTGGTTGCTTTTTGTGATAATTATTGTGTTCTATTTTAAGCTGCTTCTCTGCATTTGGTAACCGTCTGGGATTCTGTTTTGTTAACTCTCTCCCTGAGACACAATGAAAGGACAGAAAGACCTCATGTGGGCGGCGAGGGGCCGAAGGCTCGGCTGGCTGGGTTTGGAGACTGTTCTCTCTCCCGTGCAGCAGGAGTCTCGATTCCCTTTGGGTGAAGGCTGAGAAAAGACGAGGCTTAAAATAAAGCAAAATACATATTTTTCCCCTGCTCTGGAAATGCGCTTGGCTGCAACACAGCAGGTGGCCGAGGAGCTCAATCTGTGGAAGGCATCAGTGCTTTCAGTGCAATCAAAGTTAAGTGCAGAAATTTAATTAAACGGCATCAAGGATGGCAGAAACTTTGTAAAGCTGCAGCGCATTGTCAAATTCAACAATTATTTCAAGGAACACAATCCACAGATGGCGTCTAATTGATAAATTAAGGTTCTGCTTCTCTAATGGGCTTGCATTTAAGCCCGTTTTCCACCCATACGATAACCGTCACCTCCAGGACGCCCCTTTCCCCTCTCCTGCAGCCCTGCAGAAAAAAAGCCACATCACTCCTTCCCATGACACCCTGGAAACAGAGGGTCGGGTCCCTCTGTTTGGTGTGAAAGACCTCTGGCTCCTTTTCCTGTGAGCCCAAAGCCCCCATTTGGGATGGAGTTCTGTCCTAAAAACAGAAACAATAGGATCTCTTTGGGTCTTTATGCCCTTTCTACTCTGCTAACCCGGATATGTTGTTCAGAGATGCCTGGGTTATTTATTTATTCATCTTTTTCTTTTTCTTTTTTAGCATTGCTGACTTTTATCCTCCATGGCACAGGATTTCTGCCCAAAAGCCTCAATTTATTTATTCTTTTAAAAAAACACACACAACAAAACCTCTGCTTTTCAGACCTTGCGGCACTTCCTGTCTGTTAACAGTAGATACCCAGCTAACTTACTTTATTTCATAAGAAAATATTTGCTGTCTCCAAAGATCCAGTCATGTGCAGAGAAAATATATCCTGTGTTGAGACTTAATTAAAAAAAAAAACAAAAAAAACTGAAGGTCTTCAATGTTTACCAGAACTTCATTTTGCAGATGAGAAAATTGAGGCACAATGGTTTTTTCTATGCCTTGCTTTCAGACTAGTTTCATGAAATCATGATGTTTCTCAAGCTGGATGAGAGGCCTTTGAGCACATCTGGGCTCCCTCCTTTAAATGGTTATTTCTCCATTCATTCCTTCCACCAAGTATGTATTAGGTACCTGCTAGTGCTTTTGTAAACGCTAAGGGGAAGTTCAGTGGTGAAGGAAGACACTACTCCTGCCTGCATGGAGCCTGCGGGAGAGCGTGGGGACAGACACTGCACTGATCCCACAAGTAGATGTATTAGCGCAACTTGTCGTAAGTGCTCTGTAGGCAGAGCAGATGGTGACATGGAAGCTTCTGTTGGGAGACATTAAGAGAGTTTCTCTGGAAATGACTTAGCATGAGCAGAGTTAAATTGGGGTTAATTGGGGAAGAGCCTCTTGGCAGAGGCGACAGTGAGCTTGCAGCTCAGTGTGCTAGGAGATGCAGAAGAAGACTACGTGACGGAGGAGACGGTGGGGGAGAGGCTGGCGATGAGCAGAGGGTGTTGTCGGGGGAGATGAAATGCCATGTATTGAGCACTTACTGGACGGTATTCCTGGTTCTGTTCAGAGCCTTCTACAGCCCATCTTGTCTAACTCTTTGTTAGAAATGCTGGATGTATTTCTGTATCTTCTACAGTTCCTGGCACATAGTAGAGTCTCAATAAATGTTGTCGAATGAATGAATGAATCTCCCCAATGTTGAGCCTGACTTTCTAGTTGGCGAAACTAAGGCCGACAGAAGGTAAATCCATTTGTCCAGCTCGGTAGCTGCTGGTAGGGTCAGTTTCTGTGCTGGAGTGGGTCCGTCTCCCCAGCCTAGCCCCTTCTCCACTCCTCTTCCCTCCCCCAAAGGGATCACACGTGTGAACCACTTGGAGACATGTTCTGTAATTCCTGACTCTGGCTATCCCCCCATTCTTAAGTTTTCATCCCTGGAAAGAAAGAAAGAAGTAAGAACTCCTCCTTTTTCTTTCTGTACTTGCAGTAGTTAGTGGTGGAACAGGCAGCACCCCTGGTTCAAGACTCAACTGGGTCCCCCCGGCCTTGCCTTTGCTCCATGCTCAGTTTGTCCTGGACCAGGAGAGCCGAGGGGAGGAGCGAGGGGGTGGGTAGAGCAGAGGAACAGATCATATTTACTTATTTGTTTGTTTATTTCTAAAGAATAACTGTGGGGAATGCTGCAACAGAACCCTTTCTAATTGCGTTTTTTTTTTTTTTTTTTTTTTTTGGGCGATAGTGTGGGTGGCTTTTGAAATCCTGCGTAATTTACGGAGGCGAGGATACTGTGCCTGGGATACCAGATGATGATGTAGCCGGGTGGCTGTCGGCTGTTTATTTCCTAGTCTGCCGTTACCAACGCCGTGTTCTCGAGTTCAGAGGCACAACAGTGTCTGATCCCCCTCCTCCCTCGTACCTAAATATATCCAACTAGTCAATCAGACTTGGCAGCCGTCAGCGCTGGGGCTGTCACACCGAGTTTGCCTTGGATCCTCTGAACTATTGACTTGTTTTCCAAGCTGGGAAAGTGTATTCAAATAGTGATATCCAGATTAGACTTGCAAACACACACCCAGGTGGGGGCCCTGTAGGGTAAGAATGAGGTAGCATTTTGGCATGAAGATGGCATTTCCTTCCCCTCCGCTGTCGGTTGTAGAGCTACTGCGCTGCTGCCGCTGGGGATGGCTTCACGCTTGGTGAACGAGATGCGTGGGTGTGTTTTCCTGAATTGTGATTTAAAAAAAAAATTTTTTTTTTTGAATTTGAAATTGTAGCAGGAGAGAAAAGGAGAAGTGGGTGGCTGGTGGAAAACACGCTGGGTGTGTTGCAGGCGGAGGTGGGGAGGGGCTGGGGGAAGGCAAGGGATGGCACAGACAGAGTTGGAGGCGTTTTCACAGGGCATTTCGAGAACCGGTCCCTGTGATGTTGTGGTGGTCGAGGATTCGGGGAGAGTCTTGGGCCTTGGAGAGGCCTTTGCTTCCACGGCCTGCCCCACCGGACCCAGGACGCTTCTTTCCTCAGTGCTGCTTCATGCTTCTCCTGTAACCCAGGAACGGCCAACCCAGCTCCTGCGTCCCTCCCTGGAGGCTTGTTAGGGGGGATTAATGGGAAGCAAACCAGAAGATTTAAAATCCCTACCTGTGAGGTACCCTCGGTTCTCCAGGGAGGAGCTGTTTATAAATACATGTCATGAGTGCTCACCTCCCGAGCTGAGGCTTACCTGCAGAGAAGCATCACTCCAGGAGAGGGTTGGGTCCCCACTGCTAAGGCCTGTGCACAGAGGCACCCACGCCCCCACCCGACTGCCGCCCTTCTAGCTGTGCAGTGTCCTGGAGGCCCAGGTGGGGGATGGAGCGTGCAGCACGCTCTCCTCCAGTTATGGGGAGCCACGATGGGTTTTGTGGGGTTCCTAGGACATGGGTGAGGTTAAAGGCAATTCACCAACTTGGGCACCAGGAACATAGAAATATATAAGTTACAGACCCCCTCAAGTAGCTCCCAGAATACAGAGAACATGCAAAGGAATCAACTAGAACAATGGTTCTCAAATTGTGGTTCTGGACCCTGGGCATCCCCGACATCCTTTCAAGGAGTCTGTGATGTCGAAGTTTTTGAATAATAATTTTAAGGCTTTATTTTTTCACCCTTTTTTTTTTGAGACAGGGCCACGCTTTGTCACCTGGGCTAGAGTGCAGTGGTGTCATTATAGCTCACTGCAACCTCAAACTCCTGGTCTGAAGTGATTCTTCTGCCTCAGCTTCCTGAGAGCTCCACCATGCCCAACTAAGTTTTCTATTTTTTATAGAGACAGGGTCTCACTCTTGGTCAGGCTGGTCTCAAACTCCTCGCCTCCCAGAGTGCTAGGAGCCACCTTACCCTCTATTACAGTAAATATTGACAGACATAACACACATAAACAAAAGCTCTTTGGTGGTCTTCGCTTTTTAAGAGGTGTTGTGTCACCGGAAATTCTGAGAGCCACAGAACTGGAAGATAGGCATGTGAATGGCAAGTTGAAGTCACATACTAGGTACCGAAGTAGCCCAGCTCTGAGGGTGGATGACAGTCGCTAGTGGGTGAGCTAAGGAGGGATTTTCAGGGAAGGCTTTCAAGAGGAGTTGTTTTCTTACTTAGGCTTTGAAGGATGAATAGGAGTTTACCAGAGAGACAAGGAAGGGACAGACATTCTAGAAAGAAGAAACAGCATCCATGGAAGAACTGGGGTATCGAATACCATGGTGTGTCGGCCTTCCCTCCCTGTCTGTAGGGCAGAAACAGTTTTACACTGACCCCACCATAGAATTTTCTGTTTCTGAAATTTCCAGGTTGGGCTGCATCTCAGCGTCGCTTGGTGAAGCGAGTCCTCAGACCTGTTTTGATCCGTTGATGGGTTGGTAGCACTGTTTGCTTCTGGTGGTGGGAGCTCTTTGTGCCATTTTTTGTTATTTTGTCAAGGGTGACATCACAGTCGTTCCTGCAGCAAGCCAAGGTCTTGCCACCCTGCTGGCTGTGTCAGAATTGCAGCAGGTGTGACTGGACGCACGCCGGTCCCTCCTCACACCATCCGTCAGCCTGCAGTGGGGAGCGAAGCGAGAGGGGTGGTCAGTTGTAGTTCAGGGATCCCGGACTCCGAGCAGCTGAGCAGAGAGACCTTGGCAAGGGTCTTGATGTCTCTGAGCCTGTTTGTTCTTCTAGGAATAAAGAAGATTAGACAGACCTTACTTATTAATAAGAGACATGCCTAAATCTGCCAGGGAAAGGGACCCTCTTGAAGATGAATAATTCATTCTGGTTTTGTTCCTAGAAAGTATTCCATGGGGCACAGCGCTTTCTCAGCTGCTCTTGGTTTTGCAAAGGAAGGTACTGACGTGTTTTATTAAGAAATTCGACAGCTTCTGAGCTACTAAGGAAGGGAAAAGAGAGGCCCAGGGCCCACATCTGTGATTTGAGGGCTTTTTGTGAGTCATCTCATCTGTAAAAAGTGGTTATCCCATTTTATGGATGAAGAAACAGAGGCACAGATAGGTTACATTAATTTGCCCAATGCTTCACAGAATCCAGGTGTTCAGGCTTCATGCCTTCTGTTCTTAACGCCACACCCTGTGTCCCTGGGGAGGGAGGGGGCTGTAGACTACGGTTGTTCAGAGGAGGAAGGAGCTGAGTAGTCTCCACTCTTCCTTTCTTAACAAGAACAGAAGACAGAGTAAAGGGTATAGGGATAAAGTATTGTTAACCAGACTGGTAAATCAATAGACTAATTAAAAATCAAACACCTTAAAACACTGTCACTGGGTTAATTGTAAACCAACATTGAAACGTTAAAACTTGCCCGGCCCGTGGGTTTGAATTATTAACTGAGTGAGTTAATTCGAAGCCATCGGCTTTGGTAGCTGTGAAAGCCGTGGTTAGCAAGAGAAGGGGAGTTTATGTGCCCCTTCCTGCTCAGGCCTGCCTTGGCGCCCAAGGTCTTGTTATCATTGCTGCTGTTTGCGTTTTTAATCAAAATATCTTAAACATTTAGGCAGAACCTCACAAATTCAGATAGATTGTGGAAAAGGACAGTGTGAATCAGCAAGGAGTTGGATTACGTATATCTTTCCACACGGAAGAAATGTTGTTTTGTTTCGAAATATCAAGGAGCCCCAGTGGCAAGAAAGGGCCCGTTTTAAAGTCCCATGTTGCTGTTTGGTGTTCCTTTCTGCCAAAAGAGACCAGGTCCTGGGAGTAGAGGTTATGAGAATTTAGCCCTAAGACAATCTGTTCTGGAATGAGACCTCTAGGCTATTCGGTGATGGCCAATTGACCACAAGATGGTTCTGTTAGGTTTTAAGTAAAGATCCTGCTAGACCTGCTTTGATGACTAGGTGAAACTCTCCAGCACTAGCTACATGAATTTACCTTCTGTGAACTGTGTTTCTAACCCGTGTGGGCTCACGGATCATGCAGAGAGAGTGAGAGATCCTTCACCCAGAGAGATGCGGGGCACCACGGTCACACCGAGCTTTGCACTGAGGGTCAGGGCGTGCAGGTCCTTGCTGCCTGGTCACGAATGACCTCACCAGAGTTAAGAAACCCTGCATGGAAGTCACAAAACAGCCGGGCTTTTAATGATAATGCTAGTATTTCACTATGACTTATGTAACATTTTATTTCTTTCCAGAGTTCCTTCCTATCTTATCCAAACAATCTTATTTGATCCTCAGGAGAGTCCTCGGAGGTCAGTTATCTTGTTGCTGTTTTGTATGACATACGGAGTAGGCTCAGTAACTTCCCTGAGTGTTGCTGTTTGCTTGTTAATTTGCTTAAATGGGCTTTAAACAAGGAGATAAATGTAAATTTCAGCTCCATAAAATAGTCGCATTTCAAATGCTTGTGACTCAAATTAATTAATTAAAAAACAACATAAAATATTACTCCAGCCACAAATAGAACAAGTGCGTAATGTTTGTTCCATTCAGACAATTGATGGGGTAAAATTACCAGATTGGTTTGTGATGAAAAATCGTTTTTGACTCCAACTTGGACATTTACAGAGAGGAAAGACTTGGGCAGTTTGTTCAGTTAGAACATTGATGACAGCTTTTGCCTCGATCTTCCAATCACAAAATCTTGGGAAAAATTCTGTGTTTACAGAAAATATTTTTTTTTATTTTTAAAAAAGTTTTGTATTATTCATAATTGACACATAATAATGGTACATATTTATGGGGTAATGGTAAATATTTGTGCTGAAGGGGAGGGCTTAATTTTTAAAAGCCTTGGGATTTCTTGGCTCAACTTTGACTAAATTTATTCTTTTAAACTACCTCTCTTCAGTGAAGTTTGGCAAAGCTTTCTCTTTGAGATTTATTTGTTTACTTACCGACCGATCTTCCATCTTCGACACACTGACCTACCCACCTGCGTATCTAATTTGGTTAACATTTATTGAAGTTTAAGGAAGGAAATAGTCCCTCCCCCCAACCCCCCAATTAGAGCTTTCAGTGTAGCCATTCTGAGAAACCACCACCCCAGATGTGGAAAGAGGGGAGAGAGTGAAGATTTTTACCTCTTATCTTTTTACCTGTCTGGTTAATAAGTGCAGCAAATTTGGAAAATGTCAAAAAATATGAAAATTAAAATGAAAGCTGAAATCTCACCACACAGAGATAATCATGGTCAACATATTGATATATTTTCTTTTCTTTTTTTTTTTTTTTTTTTTGAGAAAGAGTCTCACTGTGTTGCCCTGGCTAGAGTGAGTGCCGTGGCGTCAGCCTAGCTCACAGCAACCTCAAACTCCTGGGCTCAAGTGATCCTTCTGCCTCAGCCTCCTGAGTAGCTGGGACTACAGGCATATGCCACCATGCCCGGCTAATTTTTTCTATATATATTTTTAGTTGTCCAGATCATTTCTTTCTATTTTTTTAGTAGAGACGGGGTCTCGCTCTTGCTCAGGTTGGTCTCGAACTGACCTTGAGCTATCTACCCGCCTCAGACTCCCAGAGTGCTAGGATTACAGGCGTGAGCCACCATGCTTGGCCTATATTTTCTTTTTTTGAGGAAAAAAGTCCATAGAGATAAACAGAAGTTTGAAGCCGTGCCTGTTTTCTATTTATTTTATTATGTAAAGAATCAATGAGTTCTTTGTGTTGTAAAAAATGTACACGATACAGAAACCAGTATCACTATTCCCTTTTCTAGAAGAAACTATAAAAAAGTATTATTCACTACTCCCCACCCACTGCCCCTACCACGGTGAACCCCTTTCTTCAAGGGAAATGCTGAGCTCTAGGTGCAAGCAGAGTTTCTTGGCCTGGAGATCTGGTATTCCACAGCTCGATTTGAAAGCCACCCCGCCAATAAGAATGACAGTATTTTTTTCCCACCTAGAGGCACCTATTGTACTGATTAATTGATCGCAAAAATAAATTCAGAATGAGGCAAGTAAAGGGCATCTGGATTTAAAATCACTGACTATTAGGCCTGTTAGGGTCCTTGGAGATGACCTAGTTTCACCCTCTCATTTTATAGATGAGAAAACTGAGGCCCAATAAATATTACTAAGTGCCTTACTCCAGGTTAATCAGCCATATAGGTACAAAACCGAAATTTCAGGTTCTGGTTTGTATCTTTTTTTTTTTTTTTTTTTCCTTTTTAAAGAAGATACTGATCTACTTTTAAAAACAAGAACAAAGGCCATGTTTTAGTCTAGTTTCAGACTGGTTTCAGAGCTGAATCCACTCCTATCTGGTTTAAGCAGAAAGGAATTTTTTTGAGGTCATTAAAATGCTTACAGAAATCATCAGGAGACGTAGAGCTGAAACCTCCAGCTTGTGCTTTCAGGAACTACTCTCACAACCATGCAGCAGATCTGGGGCTTCAAGTAGCGACTGCCTCTTCTGACATCTGGAAGCCCCCACCAAATCGGGAAGGTGACGCTACAGCTGCCGGGTTCAGAACCACGGCTGCACCCTCACGATCTGTCACCGCCCTGCTGTGATCGCTGGTAAAATAGATTCTCCGTGAGCAGTCAGTGGAGCCACAGGATATTGCTGCAGAGTCACCAAGCACTCCCTGGCCATGGTGCCAGAGGAAACAAAGCCCAGAACACATCACTCCCCCTTTCATACCTAGCTGCAAGGGAATCTGAAATTATTAATCCTTAATTTTCCTGCATAACAGGAAGGCTTAAGGGGAGGAGGTTGGAAGGGATGATGGGCTCCAGTTCACTGTGTCTACCCAGCAATTTAGTAAACAGATCAAATGATAAAAAATCTGCTTAAGTTCTGTGATGTGGTCCTGCAGGAGTAGAGTAGCAGAGAAGCAAAAAACAAAATGAAAAAACAGGGAGACTCACTTGTACTCACCATGGAATTGGTACTAACTGATGAACACTAGGGTGCTCACATGGCAGAAATACTCTCCAGGGATTGGGGGATGGGAGGGTAAACCCGCAACTAAAGGACACCGGGAGCACTGTAGGGGGGAAGAGCATGCCCCAACCCTTGCTTGGGTGAGGCAAAGACATAAAGTGTAACCTTAATGTTCGTACCCTCATAATACCCTGAAATAAAAAAAAAAAAGCACACCAAAAAAAAAAAAAAAAAAACCAGGGAGACTACGGGAGAATTGTACAAAATGTAAAAGACAAGCTCTGTGCAGAAACGGGTGGCAGTGCTACATTGTATTGTTTCAGGGTATGTCATTTGAAATTACGTTGCATTTTTGCAACCACAGGTGTAAGCGGTGTGTGGTAATTTAGTACTCAGTCTGACTGATATGACATGCAGATCCAGATCCAGCTTGAGAATCGGTTTCCCATCCGGCCCTTGATCTTGTATCCTGCTATGTCACTAAAACTTCAACTTCCTCAGTATTTTTTTTCCTGCCCTTTTTCTAGTGCTAATTTCCTCATACTATTGATGGACCCTATATTCCCTCTCAAAATCCAAAATTTAGAAAGAGGCTTATCTCTGATCTAGCAAGGAAGCCAATTAGCATTTATTCTATGCACAGTTGACATTTGAGCTGTGCTTTAGGCAAGAAGGCAGCCAGAAGGCAGGTCCTGCTGTGCTGTGGGAAGGATCTTCGATCTTCGTTTCCGTATCTTCAGCATCACTAGTGAGACTTCAAGGCACCCCTGAAAATTCCCCATACAGATGGAACATTATTCTTTGCTGTTGCTGGTGACTGCCAGCTTCCTGGTGTGGCGGCTGAGTGCCTAGTGTTTACACAACTCTGAGTTTAGATTTGGCTGGGTTAAGGTAGTATCTTGACTGAACTGTCAGGTTTATTCGTGAAGATTACATTGAAAATCAGACTTAATAGGGAGAAGAGGAAGAGAGAAATAGATAAGAGCACCAAACGTTCAGAGAGGGGCGGCATGAAGTGCAGTGATGAGCAAATTTAAGTCCCTGGCAACAGGTGGTCATCGGCCTTCCCGGTCCTTGAGCTGGCCAAGGAGGTCAGCAGCTCTTCCTGAGTGGCTGCGTGGGAAACATTCTGCTTAGTGACAAAAGGCGGGGGGAGGAAACCTAAGAAAGTAAAAGTGTAGTTCTGTCCCCAGAGGAGTTTACTTTTCTACTCAGGTGGGTGACCCTATTTCTGAGCATGTAGAAAAGGTGATGGAACACAGAATTGTGTGCTAGGTGACATGGATTTCTGAGAGGTCAGGGGCTGCTGGGGTGGGGGGAATATTAAGCCAGGCAGGGCTTCTTGGAATAGCTGAGGAGGTGGAGAATGTGAAGATGTAACATTATCACATCCTCCTACTTAAGAATTCAGTAATGACTTAAGGCAGTGTATTTAAAGCATGCCCAGCAAGAATAAAGTCACAGAGGCCGCTCTGAGCGAATGTGCTCGGGGAACCCTGAGATGCAAACAGCCTGGTGGGAATGGGAGTGGTGTTGGGTACACACAGGAGATAAATTCAGAGATGAGGGATGGCTGTGCTCCCCTCCCCCCTCCATCTCCTTTTCGCGGGTGTGGCCCTGGAGCTGGAGGATGCTGGCTCCCACGACAGAGGCACACCAAGCCTCCCCTGCTGATGCCTGCCCTGGCCGCCCAGAAGCAGCGCTGAGTCAGCCCGCCCTGCCTTTGAACTTGTGCGCACCTGCTTGCTTCAATCAGATGATACGTTGGTTCCCTTATCTTCCCGAGAGAAGATTTCTCCCTTTAGGTGATCCGCTATTGACGCCAACATGGGATTAGAGTTCCTACTCTCCACTTCCCCTTCGGGCCCTGGTAAGGGCTGTCTGAGATAGAAAAACCGCATGTTTGAACAAGTGACGAGTGAGTTGCTTGGCAGGTCCACGGCACTGATCCTTCCAATGCCTTTTCAGGCTGGCAGAGCACATTCACGTAGAATCTGATTTGATCCTCAGAGCAAAGGTAGAAAATGCTTTGGAAATATCGTCCCATTTCATAGATGAGGAAACTAAGGCTCTAAGAGATGAAGTGTCTTTCTCAGGGTCGGACAACCAGCAGGTGGGGGCTGGGTGCCACGTCCAGGTCTGGGTCCAGTGCATTGCTGTGACCTCCATGTCAAGCCAGTGTCCGCCTAGACTTGGCTCTCAGTGAGGATTTACCATCGGTTCCGCTCAGCTCGACAAATGTGCTCCGAAACTGTGTTAGCTTCTTAGACGCCATACAACACACTGCCACCACCGAACACACCGTCACCTGTTTCCACCTACCGTCGCTCAGGCCCCCTCTCCTAAAACTAAACAGCAGAAATAGAAGTTCCAAGGCCACCATTGTCTTTCTATCCCCTTTGAAGGCTTTCTGTTTATGAGCAGCTAATTGGCTACACATTAACATTTCGGAAAAGGTGTCTTCATCTTTTGGGAAAATGTGGCATCTCAATTGCTTTCTGGGATCCAGAATTTCTGCCTTTTGCCTTTGGACACATTTGCTGCCAAGAGCTGCCTGTGACTAGGATCCCACCCTCCCTTCATCCCTGACCCCTCCACCCCAGGGAGGGGACGTGTATGGTCATCCTGGGTGCTATTTTGACGCCCAGGTCCCTTTTTTAAGGTACTTGGGACAGAGTCAGAGAAGGACGGAATGAACCAAGCCTGACCTCAGGTATCAGTCTGACAGCCTTTAACTCTGACTTGAATCTGGGCATCCAGTTCTCTATGGCATTTCCTTAGAAATGCTTCTGCCCTGTTACATCACCTTCGAGTGTTGCTCACTGTGGCTGGCTGCTCAGTTGGAAAGCTGCGTGTTGGGGAAAGGACGAGGAATCCGGGGCCACGGCCGGGTGAGCGGGGCTCCTGCTCGGTTCGGTCCGAGAGACGTCCGTGGAGGGTCCGCTGCCCCCCAGGCTGGGTGCCACTCCCCGTGGCAGCGACTTGCCCTGTGAAAGTACTCGTCTTTATATCACAGAAACTTCGGATATATTTGACCCATGGATATATTTCCCTGGATTCTACAAATGGTACAATTTGGAAGAAATGCATTTATTTCTTTCCCTGCTTAAAAAAAAGGAAGCTCATTTGTGTTGATGGGTAGGGCTGGAGGACAGCTCTTACCCTGTCGCTGCGGCCCACTCGGGGATCAAGGCATGGTGGGCATTTCTTACTTAGCCTGCCCACGTTTAGGGGTATTGCCTTGTCAAGCTTTGAGTGAGGGTCCCTTGGAGAGAAGGTTCTGGAGTGAACCAGCCTCCCACAAGCAAAGACTTACCCCACGCTGAATACCCCCCCTCTGACTGCCCCAGATGTGGAGCCAGTGGGACACTGAAACCAGTGGCAGCTGATTCTTCTCACCCCCGCGTGGGCCCAACGTGCCACCTGTGCGGAGTGGCCGGGTTTATTTCACGTGTGAGCTGTGGGCCTGCGCCTGTGGTCTGATGATCCTCCGATGAGGACTGGCCACAACGCAGCTCCGTTTTGCTTTCGCCCTTTTGCACGTGTTCTGTGGCTCCATCGAAGTCATTACTTCACTCCTGATCCTTTCAGCAAACGCACCCACCCCAGACCCTTCAGAAACGCAACCGTGATGTCCTTGCTCACGTGTTCGCGGTGCTCTCGTGTGGTTCAGGTCTTGACTTACCCCACTTCTCTTGGCCTCTGGGTCCCCGTGGTTTGAGAATAACATAGAAAACCCACCACCTGTCTCTGCCACCGAACGTGCTCTCCCCAAAGCCTGCTCTGTCTCGGAGCTCACTGTTCCCTCCCGCCCACCCTGGGCTGGGGGAGATGTGGTCTCTCCCTGGTACTTTACAGAAGGGTGTCTTTATTCAATTTGACTGTTGCTATTATGTGGCGAAGCATTCAATAAAAGTCGTGATTTATGAGACATGTGTGGCTGCGGTTGTTTTTTCGTTTTCTTTTTTTCTTTTTTTTTCCTCCTCCTTCTTCTTCTTCTTTTTTTTTTTTTTTCCTTTTGCTTTGTCATCTATCAGGGAGAGAAAAGCCAGGCCTGATAATTTCTTGGCATATCCTGTGTTCGGTTAAGAATGTCAGCTGTCGGCCGTCAGGAAGTTGTTTCTGGGATTCGCTTCTCCCTCCCTTTACCTCTGGCCACGGTCCCCTGGCTAAACAGGCAGAGGCCCTGCTCCGGGCCTGCAGGCTGGTGATAAGGGGCTGGCTGGATCCCGTGGGGACAGGAGTGGGGCCCCTGGAGTGGCCCTTCGCCCACGTAACCCTCCTCCTCAGCTTCTCGTCCAGAGCTGGGTCAGCCCTCGACTGTTGAATAGGAAGAGGCAGGCAGGGTCCTTCCAGGGGTTTCCAGAGTTTTCTTTGTTCTTGAGTCCAGCACCCCCTCCCCCCACCAATCCTCTTTGCTTTTTGGCCTGGCCACTTTAGAAATCCTTTCTTTTCTTTTCCTTTTTTCTTTTTTTCCTTTTGCTTTTTCTTTTCTGCAAAGTATGTGCATGTTAGATAAAAGGCTCTTGAATAGCGGGCCTAGCATGTTGGGTATTGGCTGCTGAAATAGGCTAATTGGAGATAGAAGCAAGTTGTCACAAAGGTGCCCGTGGAGGGGGGGTGGGAGGAGGATGAGCCCCAGTAAATGCCAGGTGGACTTTTCCCACCTCTCCCCTCTTCCGCTCTTATGATTAGCTGTTTGCCGAAATGCAGCCCTGTCTTTGTGGAGCCACCTACAATAGCATTAACCAAGTTGTGCCTTGCATCTTAAGCACCTGGTTAGGGCCTCCGTCTGTATCTGGAGTCCTTCCACGCTCAGCCCCCAGAGTGTGCATAAATAAGTCTTTAACCCTCAGTGGGTGGCCAGGGAGGGACCGCAGAGCAGGCCTGCTGAACTTGAGCAGAGCGTGTACTCCTTGGTTTCAAAGCTGCGGCTTTAGAGCCATCCGGACTTTCACTGCAGTTAGGAGCAGTGCTCGCCGGCAGCGTAGAACTTGGAAGACCCACGTCTTTCTGGCCTCCTAGCAGTGAGAGTGAAGTGGGGGGTGGGCAAGCTGAGACCCCGTAAACACCCATCAGGATCTGTGCGGAGTCGGGGTTTTCAGATTTGTCTCGGATGAAACCTGCTGGTCTGAGAGAGGTTAGTTTTTGATCTCCCAAACACCAGCTGAATGTGGGGCTGCCTTCTCGTGACTTAACCATCTCGGAGGGCAGGGGGATTCTGCTTTGTGAGCACCCAGGTCCTCTGAATTTGACACCCCCCATCCCCTCCCACCCCCAGCCCCATAATTACTTGGCTGGTCCTATACCCACCACCGCCGTGTGGGTGTCTTTTCTCACTTCTGTTTCTGCTGGCGTACCCCTCATCCATGGAGAGCTCCATTCGTTATCCTTGTGGCTTTCTCCCTGGTGGCCCTTCTCTGCTCCCCCCTCCAGGCTGGCAGGGGTCTAGAGCAGTCCTCTGCCTGTCATTCCCCCTCTCCCTCTGCTCATCTCACACACGCCCCCAGGCAGGGCACAGTGGCTCCCCCTAGGCCAGCCTTTGGGAATGACCGCCATTTCTTTTGCCTGGAAAAACCCACCCAATTTTAAAGAATCATCTGAAATCTCTCCCCTTCCTTGAAGCCTTTCTTGCTTTCTTCCTTCCCCCAGGCAGCCACAGTTCCTCCTTTTCAGCCCCGTGGCCCTCTGCTGGCTCTTTTAGAAACGGTTATCGTTTGTCCTGGTCCTTCTTCTTCCTGTCCTGTGTGCTCCTCTGGCGGGTTACATGTTGAGGGCAGGACTGTGTCTCTGCTGTCCAGTGGAACTTTCTGTGAGGAAGGAAATGCTCATTCTAATGGCACGTGGCCACTGAACACTTGAAATGCGGCTAGTGCTAGTAGGGACCTGAATTGTTAACGGCACTTCATTTTAATTAATTTCAATTTAAATTTCAGTAGCCACCTGTGTCTAGTGGCTGTTCTTGTCCTGTTGGTCACTGCAGATGTGCATCTTGCTTATCTTTGTATTTTCAGAGGCCCAGACACTGTGCTTTGCCCACAAGAAAATGCCTGAGAAATACTGCTGAATGAAACAGAAACCACTTGGGTGTAGAGTTATAGTTATGTGAAGTTGTGTGTTCTTTGCCTATTTTCCACACAGTTTGATTTTTTAAAGGTGCATTCAACAGATTATATACTTTCATATCACCAATGCTTTGGGGGAAATAAAAAGACACGGTCTCCGCTTTCAAGGAACTTAAACCTGATGGGTAAATGCCTAGTGATGGTAGGAGGCGGCGTGAAAGCAGGTCCCCCTGTTCAGGAATAGCTGGCATCCCGTGTAGCTGTAGAGACAGGAGTAGTGTATGGTGAGTGCAGGGAGGTGGGGGCTGCTTTAGGATGTCCATTCATTCAGCCAGCAAATGTTTATTTCATGGCACTTACGGCCCAGTACAAAACAGCACAATTGGTGGCCTCATGAAGCTTACTTTCTGGTGGAAGGAAGACAGGATAACTAAGGAAAATATGGAGTGGTTAGAAGGTGAGAAGCTGGGAGAAAGCGTAGGGAGCGCCGAGGTGCCGGTGGGTTGGAGTTTTCAGTAGCGTGGTTAGGGAAGGCTTAGTGGAGAAGGTGACATTCGAGCAAAGATATTTGGGCTGAGACGCAAGGGTTTGAGTGTCCTGATAGGAGGCAGACACAGGCGGAGGGCTATTCCCGGGCAGGGGGCGGTTTGGATGACAGCCTGTGCCGCGGGAGTGTGTGCGGTGGTCAGAGCCATGAGGCTGGAACATGGAACTTAGAGAGATGACCGGGAAGACGAGGCCGCAAAGGTAGTTTGGAACCTGATAACAAAGGTCCTGAGAGCTATGCCGACGATTTTGTATGTCTCTGCAGATAGATACCCGCCTCCCTGATTAACATATTAGTCCCCCAAGGACAGTGGTCCCAGTTGTTACTTCTATTCTTCCCCAGAAGATTCATGCCAAGGAGCTGCTCAGAAACTGTGTTGACTAAGGGACAGTTAAAATGAAGCCAACTTTCCTACGATGAGATTTTGAAAAACAAAAAGTCGTGTAAGAGCAGGTCTCTCCCTGGGTTAACTGTACCTCTGGCTCTTATTTCATTTCTAGGCCTTTCTTGGTGCAGTGTGTACTCTGCTGGGTCCCAGGTGGCCCAGTCTCTGTGTTTGAACACATTCCTTTGGTCTGGATCCACTTGGGGACACAGAAGGTTTGGGGGAGCCAGGGCCTGTAAGCAGCAGGAACAGGGTGGAAGACCAAGCCGGCCTTTAGACAGACATGATTTGTGGCCAGGGAGAGAATGCCTCATTTCCCAGCAAGGATGAAGACCCAGAGACTTCATGCCTGGACAGGAAATGAGTTGTCCTGAGCCACAGATGCCACTTGGAGAACAACTGTACAAGATGATCTTCGTTTCAGTTGTATCCTGAGCTTTAAGAATTCAGATTTTGCCTAGGAAGAAGAAGAGGGCCTTTGCCAAGGGCAAGAGAGGGCCCTGAGAATGGATTGCCCAACAGCTTGTTTGGCAACTACTTGGAACGACTAACATTTACAATGGTGACATATAAAAACCATTTCTCTCCAGAAAAAAACCCCTGACTTTTTAGACTTCTACCTTTCTAAAGGTAAAGTTGATAGAGTGGTGTGCCTTGGGGCAGTTATATGTTTGAGTAAATTTTCCTGTGCCAGTCGCCATCAGCAGGGGAGTTTGCCTCCAAATGAATACTCACAACTAACCAGCGGCTGCCAAGTCTCTCTGTGGCTTGGTGCACCGTGGGCCTGTCCAGGAGAGCTGCTCATGTGGCAGCTTGGAGTTTGCTGATGAGCTGCACATAGACTGTCGGCCCAGCAGACACCCAGCTTGGGCATGGGAAGTATGTGGCTGAGGTCTCGATCCACCGAAACTGAAAACTGATTGTTCATCTTACTAACCGTCTTTACGGTGTTGGGCACCATTGACCATTCCCTTCTATTTGAAATGTCTTAACTTCTGTGTTGTGGTTATTATGGCTGTGGAATGAATTACCTCCAAATTTAGCAGCTTTAAGCAAGCATTTTATTATGCTCGTGGAATCTGGGGTCAGGAATTTGGATGGGGCACAGCAGGGATAGCTGGTTTCTGTTTCACCACGTCTAGGACCTCAGCTGGGAAGACGTGAAATCGGGGAGTGACATGATGCCAAGGGGCTGGGATCATCTGAAGGCTTGTTCATGCATATGTCTGTCCCCTAGGTTGGGATGACTTGAAGAATGCAGCTCCTACATCTTGTCTGTCTGTGTGGTTGGGCTTCCTTACAATATGGCGGCTTCAGAGGAGTGGGACTTCTTGCTTAGTAACTCAGGGCTCCAGGCATAAGTGTTCCAGTGGTCAGACTGGAAGCTGTAGCACCTTTTATGATTCAGTGTTGAAATTCACATACCATCCCTTCTGCTAAACTCTGTTGGTTGAAGAAGTCACAAGCTCACTCAGACTCAGGGGAAGGGACAGAGACCAAGGGACCATGTGTTATGATTGGCAAAGCAGTTTTTCCTGCTTCTCTCCTAGTTCAGTGGTTGTTGTTCTGGGTTTCCAAAAGATACAGAGCTTCCTCCTGAAACCATCCTTGTTTTTGCTTTAATTCTACTCTCATCACATCTACTGTCATAATTTTAGTGGCCACTAGACATTGCTGAATTCAGTCTAGGTCGTCTGTCCTGCTCTTTCTCTTTCCTGAGTTCCAGAGCAGATACGCAAATTGTCCTGTGGGCACTGCAAATTCAGCCTACCTAAGGTGAACACATTTATCTTTTCTCTGCAAGCCTGCTGCTTCTGCCTTGCGTATCTCAGTTGGTGTTGCCACCACCAACTTAGCCACCCAGTAAATTCAAGACTCGTTCCTCTCCCCCTTCTCTGCTTCTGGCCATTTCCACAGTCCTGATAATTTTGTCTCCTATTCTCTCTTAAATCTTTCCCTGCTTTGTTATGCAAAAGATCCTTGCTTTAGTTCAGGGTCCTTTGATCTTGAACTATCATGATAAGCTCCTAACTGTTCTTATGGGCTCTATTTTCCACCCGTCACATCCATCCTCTATAGAATAACTTATCTCAAACACCAAGCTGATGATGTTATTCCCCAGCTTAAAATCATTGGTTACCCTTTGTCTACAGGGTGAAATCCAGTCTCCTTGGTTATGGTCTGCAAGACTCCTTGAGATACAACTCGAAACCACGTTTCTGTCCACATCTCTCATCAGACCCCTCCTTTCCACTTGATTTCTAGCAATGCCAGATGTTCAGTGCCTGAAACCAGCAGTGATATTTCATGGTGTTGTCACTCTGCCTCCCTTTCTCTCTTGTTGTCCTGAAAAACTCCTACTCATCCTTTAAAACCCTAACCAAGCATCTGCTCTTTGAAGCCCTCTGTGACTTCAGAGTTCATCACATTTCTCCCTGTCTCATTTGCACACCCAGGCCATTGTGTGTATCAGTCAGGCCCCTGGGAGATCTTCAAGAGCAAAGAACTACATCTTTTAGTTTGGGATCCCCTAGGTACTCATTAGTGGTTGGTGTCGAATGGAATTAATCAGGGCAGGTGATACAGACAGTGGAAATTGTCACCAAATCTGTGACTGCCAGTGGTGTCAGACACTTCCCCTATTTTACTTGAACTTTTAACTAATTTCTTATCCAGAGTCACCGATTGCCCTTCTTATATATAAAGAAGCCCCTATCAAATCACCAGTTGTGAGTGTCCAAGTGGTGGGGAAGGGTTGGTCTGACTCAGTCAAACAGGTCTCGATTACAGCACTTTCTGCTCGTGTCCTCGATGGCTGTTGAACAGATCTTCGGCCAGCTGTTCTTTGCAGGAACAAAGCCTTTTATCTTCTCAGTGCTCCTGCCCAGCTTAGCAACAAGAAGTGTTTGCAATTACCCAAGGGGAAGGAGAGGAGACAGGTAGGGTATGCAGGGCCCTTGAATCATCCACAGAGTAATTTAGAGTGGGAAACATTCATTCACTCGTATTTTTTGAATGCCTACTGTGTGCCGGGTATACTTTCAGATGCTAGGTCCTAGCAGCTAGGAGTACGGCAGTGAATCACATAGGCAAAAGTCCTCGACTTCCATCGTGGAGGGTGCATGGACTACGGCCCTCCCTTATGAAGTGTCTGCCCTGGGCGGCATCCTGACCACTGCTGATGTAGCTGTGAGTACCTGGTACATAGCAGACACTTAGCACATGTTTGTGGAGGGAACAAATGAATGTTGTGGGATGATTCAGGTTTAACTGGGCAGATTTTTCTTCATTGAGGGAAGGGAACTAGATTTTGTTGAGTGCTTGGCAGGTGCAGGGAGATCTCCCCTTGGAAGATCCTGGCCTTGGAGGCAAAAGTGCTCTTCGGAGAGAGCCGCGCGCCATTTGCCGGGCCGTGTGGCTGATTTGACTGCCCTCCGGAGTGAGCCCTCCATGTGTCGGCCGACAGCTAACGGTCCCCGCTTGCCTCTTTGCCTCAATAAACAGCCAGCCCAGACCAGTTAGCTGGGTTGGACTCATTGGGGAACATATCTTTTCCTTTTCTCTTTTTCATTGTGTGGTTGGCCCAGTGCAAGTGTTTTAAATAGAACAGACATCATGGCTATAAAACATCTGTAACACTACACATTTAGTAAAGTTCCTGGCGGACTGAGTTCTATTTGATTGGTGATATTTTTGCTGCCACTGTTGTTTCCTTTTCTCTCCTGTTTATCCCTCTGGAAAATAAAGTTTTCTTTTATGTGAGGATTTATAGAAATATGTTCCTGGCACGAGGAGAGCATGGATGTATTAGGATATTGGTGCAGCAGAGAAATATCACCTCTGAGGCATGGACAGCTTTATCTCATAGAGAGTGACCTGCCTAACGTGGAACAATCTGTTACTCTTTATAGGGTAAAGAGCTACCTAGGCTAAGGCAGACAAGACACTGCCGTGCGTGGAGACAGCATGTTCTTTTTGCTAGAGCATCTTCAACCCTGGACTACCAGAGTTGCTAAGCACCATTGCCGAGGCTGGGCTGATTCAGCGTGGCTGGTGTCCGAGAAACCAAAGGGAAGCAGAATTGATAATCATTAGTCATTACATTTATGGAGTGTGCTTCGTGCCTTTTGCATCTTTTTTTCCTTCTGTTTTTTCGCCTGGGAGGCAGGCAGGGAAGTTGGAGCCCCATCACGGTGAATAGACAGAGGTGAAGTCCCTGGCGGGGAAGGGAAGGTGGCAGGGGTGGGGCAGAGGAACTTGACTGCCTGTCATTCTGGCCCATCCCAGCTAAGCGTGTTTCACGTGTCTGCTCTTTCAGTCCCGTTTGGTAGAGGAAGAAACTGAAGTTTAGAGAACCACAGCTACTCGCGATGATCACCTAGTACACACATGACAGAACTGGGTTGTCTGAGACCTTTCCACTCTGTCGCTAGGCCTGCTCGGGGCGCTGGGAGTGGAACCTGGCCTGTCCATCTCCAAAATCTCCAAATCTGGTACAGTTTTCGGCCTCTGTGACCTTCTTGGATTTAGAAAAATCATCTTTCCACTTTTGAGGGGTGCCACATCCAGTAAAAGGTGGGGAGTTTTGCCCACAATTATTTCGGCTTCTCTCTGGTACTACAAACCCTTCTTTGGGTTCCCCTTTTCCCCCAAAGGAAGTTACTTGGGGAGGGCGAGGGAGGGGGGAGGATTTGACTTTTTTTCCTTGACAGGTAAAATTTATGACTTAACGGATGGCTGAGTGTGTTTCCAAAGACCACTGTGCCCCGGGAGCAATGTGCTTATCTCTCCTGCTGCCTGCTCCCCCTCCCTGCCCACCTTCCCTCCCAGCCCCCGGATGTTTCTGGAACAGTAGAATGGCTGAGCAGGAAGGGACCTGCTGCTGCTGGGGCCCCAGGCCACGTGCTGGTCAGGAGCACTGCTGTCCACGTGCCCTCCTCCTTGTTCACACGTTCTCACCTCGTTCTTGCCAACATCTGAGCATGAACATGACCCAGCCTTCCTGCCCCGCGGCCCTGCTCTTCCCTTTCACGGCGACTGAAAAGTCGCACCCATGTTTCCATCCCGTGGAGGTTCTGCCTTCCCTGTCCCGCCAGGCCGCCTCTCCTCCTCGCATTCCACAGCTCCTCGTGCTGCTGCCTTTGGGCCCACCAGGCGTCCTTCCGCCAGACGTTGAAGGTGCGAGAGCCTCTGCCGGGGAGGCCCTTATCCCTTTTCCCTGGCGGTCCTCTTCAAGCTAGGGGTCATGTCCGGCCCTGTGCCCGAGCCCTACTGTGCTGCAGACGACACGGCCTCTTACCTGAATGTAAGCATCTATGGCGCAGAGCCGAGGTCTCATACAGTGCTTGGCACATAGTAGGTCCAATGAGAGAACGGATGAGTGTGGCTTGCCACCAGAGACACTCCTCTCCCGTTTACCTTCTTCTCGTACCTTCTTGGTCTCCGTTCTTACTCTCCTGGGACTCGGCAAACATTTTTTGAGCACCGACCGCGTGCCAGGGCTTCACCGTGCTCGTCTCTCGTGCTGTTTACCGCAGCCCCCTGTCATCTCGGTACTGCTCCCACTTTCCCTACGGCGCACCGAAAATTACCCAGCCGGCGACGTGGCCTTGCTGGGCTCAAGCCCAGCTCTCCCTCGTCTAAATCCCAGGCTCCTTTTGCTCTTCTGTGGGTCTCCTCCCCTGGTGCTCGGGAAGAGTAATAAGGAAAAAGAACCTTGGCTTTTGTTGAGGCCTTTCCCCACCTTTGCTCCCTTTACATGACGGAAGCAGCTTCTTCTAGAGCCCTGGTGACATGTTAGAATGTTCTGGGGAGTGTTTAAAAAATTCTGATGCCCAGCCCTCCCCTCGGACTAATGAAATCAGAATCCCTGAGGGGGGACCCTGGCATCAGTAGGTTTTAACGACCTGCCCCCTTCCGTCCCCCACCCCCAGGCCGCTGGCGTGTGCGGCGGGACTGAGAACCCCCGCACTACAGGAGTGTCAGCCTGTGGATTAGGTGAAACCGGCTCATCAGGAACTGATTGCCATGTACGTCTGAGATATGGTAATGAAGGTAATCAAGGCTAGGGGTTAAGGCTGCCATTTGTTCTTTTCATGAAATCAGCTGGAGGGTTTGGGGGATGGGACACCTTGGTTTTAGAACCTGCCTACCAGCCGAGTTTTCATCCTCTCTCCCCCAAGAGGAGCAGGTCAGGTTGTCGCGAGTGAGGACAGGCCTTCTTCTTGCGGGTGGCTCCCAGTGCACTGGAGGGACAGTGTCTTCCCCAGAATACAGGGGTGTCCTTGGAAGCTTGATTTTCCTTAACTTGTCCTGTCCCCGACGGGGCTGTAGTCTTGACCATTCTTTCTAACGTGGCTTCTCAGCCTGTCTGTGGATGTTTCCTAAACACCCTTGTGGAGGACACAGAGGCCTCCAAGACGGTAGGTACAGGAACGGCTATTTACTTTTGGTTCTAAGAAACTTTGGAACTCTCAACCTTTTGTAGTGGCTACCCAGATACCCAACATACTTTAGGAAAAGAGTAGTTTTGGAGGTGGGAAGGGGTGCTCTGAACTCATCCCCACGGTCGTGAGTTCCTGAATCCTGCAGCCTGTACAGACTGGTGTCTGTTGCCCTGAGCACGGTGAGAACTTCAGGCATTTCTCAGCCTGGACATTGGCGTGGGCGTGGCTTGAGCCAGGAGGAGAAGCTCCAAGAAGGATTTGTGTTTAGAGACAGAGGTTCAGAGAGTTGGGTGTTCCTTAGTGCCTTTCTTGGAGCCTGCAAAAAACTCCTATGGGTCGTGTTCTCAGAGTTATAATTTCACATTTGTTTTCTCAGTTTGTGTTATGTAGGATCCTGTGCCCATTTTATAGAAGGGGAAAATGAGGCTCAGAGCTCTTAAGGGACTTGACCCCTCCTCATCTGACCAATCAGGGTCAGTTTTTAGCATGTGTTAGCATATACAGATGTGCTTATAAATGCAAAAATGGGTGGACAGATACAAGATATTTTAAACTTATTACTGTGTTTTATTTGGATCATTTCTGTAGGTAGAATCACTCTGGCCTTCAGCTTTAGCCACGGGGCCGTGAGGCCACTATGACACCATTTCCAGGGCTCTGCCCCTCTCCGTGAGTCATCCCTCGCATCTCTAGAAGATTCCACCCTGGGTGGGCAACTTGGCTCCCACTGCTGGAGTGACAGGCACAGGTGGAAAGACTGAGTTCATACCAGCCCCGCCGCCCTGTCTGGCCCTTTCTTTCCCACCTCTTTCTGAGGTTTATTAAGAATCTGCTTCAGCTGCCTTTCCCTTGCTGGGGCTTCGGAGGTGCCTCTTTTGTCTGCAGAAACATACAGCTTCCTCGCCAATTTAGATACAGTGAAGGGTACTTATTTAATGTTGCTTGATACCACTTTTGTATAAAAGATAATGGGTTTTAATTGTATCCATGTATTAGTGATCGTTTGGGGCCTTTTCCTTAGTGGGTCCAGCTCGTAGTGAACCGTAGCTTCGAGAAGGATGGAGGGATGGAGAAATTACCTGTGGACGCAGAGCAGCTTGGGTGCCTGCGATCGGGACGATGGCCAGCTAGCTACCTCGCTCAGCGTCGGTTGACGTGTGGCTCACGATGCTTAATTTCCTGTGCTTTCCAAGGCAACACTCATCTCTCTACCCTTTCTGTTACCTCCCCCAGCCCCCAATATGAGGCAGTGCCACTGTCTAGGATATTACTCTCTGATACAATCTGTGGACAGGTCACCCCTGCGGCTCTAGCTTTTCCCCCAAGGGCAGGAGGAAGTGGTATTTTTTAAATTAGCCTGGGAGGGAGGCAGGCAGAGGGCTCCGAGCCTCAGCTCCCTGCCACAGCGTCCTGATCATTTCATTACAAGATCATGTTCTCCTGTAGGTGAGTTACTGTTGTTTTAATCAGAGGTAATGTTGTGCCCTGACTATGTCATATAATTGTGTGTAAATTATATTCCAGCCCCATATAGATGAAGGCTATTTTTTTCCTTCCAATTTTAAAGCTATTTAGAGGGAATGCCAAATTGGAGCTTGAACCCTGGTGCTCTCTGGCTAATAGCTGTATACGGGGAGGGAGAGCTTGGAGAAACATGTGGGGTTATATTTGTAATTAGTTTCCTCTGAAGTTAAATTAATTTCGGCCATTGGCAACATAAAATATTGTAACACCTTTTTCCAGTGGTCAACTGTGGGTGACCTGAGGCACGTGGGATGAGATGGGGGACGAGCCTCAGGAGCAGCAGGTGGGCACTTTCTGGGGCACCTGGGTTCATTTCGAGCCCTTCTTAGAACATTCAGCCTCTTGGCTTGGGGATGTCTCTGGCCTGCCTTTTTTTTTGGACAGCTTTAGTGAGACGTAATTCAAATACCACGTATTTCATTCATTTAAAATGTGCAATTCAGTGATATTTAGTATATGTACAGGTAAGTGCACCGTCACCACAGTCCATTTTAGAGCATTTTCATCACCTCAAAAAGAAACCTTGTACCTTTAGCCATCACTCTCCTTACTCTCCTCCCTCCGCCTCAGTCCTAAGCAGCCACTAATCAACTTTCTGTGTCTACAGATTTCCCTGTTACGGACTTTCACATAGCTGGAATAATATACAAGTTGAACATTGCTAATCCAAAAATCCGAAAACCGAAATGCTTCAAAATCTGAAACTTTTAAAGCACCAGCATGATGCTCAAAGGAAATGCTTACTGGAGGATTTCAGATTTTTGGATTAGGGATGCTAAATTGGTACGAAAAAATCCAAAATCCAAAACACGTCTGGCGCAAAGCATTTCGGATAAGAGATACTCAGCTCGTATCTCTGTAATATCTGGCCCTCTGGGTCTGGCTTCTTTCACTTAGCGTAACATTTTCAAAGTTCATCCGTGTGGTAGCCTGTACCAATACTTCATTCCTTTTGAGGTGGAATAATATTCTATCGTATGGATGTACTGCATTTTGTTTATCCATTCACCTATTGGTGGACATTTGGGTGGTTCCACTTTTTGACTATTATGCACAATGCTGACATGAATATTTGTGTAAAAGTTGGTAGGTGGACATAAGTTTTCATTTCTCTTGGGTATATACCTAGGAGGGGAATTGCTGGATGCTATGGTAACTGTTTCATCGCTTGAGGACCTGCCAGGCTGTTCTCCAAAGCGGGTGCGCCATTTTACATTTTCATCAGCAAGATCTGGCCTGTCATTTTTGCTTCAAACTTGAAAAGGGCAAGGTCACGCCTGTTCCCCATCGTGCTCTCAGTCCTCCTCCTTCCCCGGTTGTTTTTTCCTACTGGGAAGAAATGATGATTCAGTTGCACGTGAAGGTGTAAGAGACTTCAGTGAATAGAAAGGGCAAGATTGAAACTCTACATTTTGTCACTCCCGAGTGGCATTTGATTGTAGATGCTTAATATCTCTGATCCTTAGTGTCCTTATCTGTGGGAGAGAGGCGGGTCCTGTTGTAGGATCCATGTGGGGACTAAGCCAGGTAACTCGTGGGAAGAGCATGGCCCAGGCCTGGCCCACAGAGAGTCTGCAACGAGGGCAGAGAATTCTGAGCGTGGAAGGAGATAGCAGCGAAAGGGCTTTTCCACAGGGACGAGGACCTTCCTCAACGTCTCAGATCTTATTAGGCAGGAACCTGCACATACGTCATCCTTGGCCTTACTTCCATCGTGTGTTTTATCAGAGACACTTAAATCCTTGTGCAGCCTCGGGTTGCTTCTCCTTACAGTTGGTTTTGTCTTCCCTACCCCCTTACCTGGCAACAGGTGCCATTTCGCCATTTAAGGCAGAGACGTACTGCCGGTGGATGTCACCTGCCTTCCTTGGGAGTGAAGATCAAACTGTCACCCATGTGTGGGTATAGCACCTCTCCTCCCCCACGTGGACTCTGACTCCACTGTCACCAAGGTGAGAGGGAGGCACAGGTGTCCTTGGGCCTCTCCCGAGTAGGTCTCTGTGTTAGTTCCCTGGGGCAGCCGTAACACATAACCACATACCAGATGATTTGAGCAATAGAAATATATTCCGTCTTAGTTCAGGAGTCCGAAGTCTTGAAATCAAGATGCTGACAGGGATGGTTCCTTCTGGAGGCTGTGAGGGAGAAATTGTCTCACACCTCTCTCCTGGCTTCTGGCAGCAATTCTTGGTGTCCCCTGGTTTGTAGACACATCACTCCAGTCTCTGCCTTTTTCTCCACATCTTCTCCATCTTTCTGTGTCTGTATGTTCTCTTACAAGGATACCAGTCATCGGATTTAGGGCCTAAACTACATCCAGGATGACTTCATCTCAAGATCCTTAACTGATTTACATCTGTAAAGACCTTATTTCCAAAGAAAGTCACATTCTGAACTTCTGGGTGGACATGAATTTGAGGGGGACTCTGATCAATCTCCCTCAATCTGTTTTCCACCTGCGATCATAGAAACATCTGGAGAAGGTTCCCAATACCACGCCAGGTGCAAAATGGATCCAGACGTGCTGGTGGCGGTGGCAGGGACGGGGCTCAGGAGGGTGGTGGTGGTGGTATTGGTGGAGGCGAGAGTCGTAGTATGGGGGGGAAGGATGGGCAAAAGTATGAGGAGACATAAGAATTTCAGAGGGCAGGTCTCTTGGACAAAACACCCAGGAGGATGGGGCCTTGGAATTTGGGAGTTCCGTGACCTCAGACAGCCCTGCGAGGGTGTCTTCGCCACACAAAGATTGGGTTTAATTATCAAATGCAGAATGAGGAAGGAGAGCTGTCATGTGGACAGAGACCATGCGATTTCATCCCAGTTTCTGAATTTGGTGAGCACTTTGGTTTTTCAGTATCACTGGACGGTATGGGGTAATGGACGGAGCCTTGTTTGGTCTCAGAAAAGCTGTCCTCCTGAATACCTGCCTTGCCTTTAACCAGTGCATGAGTCATCTCACTGGGACTTAATTTTCCCATCTGCATAATGGGGATGATGGGCTAGAAGGTTTGTAAGGTCCTTCCAGTGCTAGCATTTCTGGCATCTTTCCTGGGCTTTCTCCCTCCACCTTGGGGTTCCCACAGACACCAGGGCATTTGTAAACAAGCTGTGTTCTCAGGCAGTGAAGATGTCTTGCATTTTTCCACCAAGGGGAATCTGAACTCATGATAATAGCAAGGGCTGATTTAATTTCTCTGGGCCTTTCTCAGACCCATTTAAGGCTCTCCAGTGCTGTTTCATGCCTTTCCATGCGTTTGTCAGGATTAGGAAATATTTATGTTTTTTGGTGTTTGTTTTGTTTTGTTTTGTTTTTCCTGTGTGATAGCTAATATCTTTGGGCCAGGGCTTTTGGAGCTTTTCCCTTCCATCTCATTTTTAAAAGTAGTTTCTCTTTTCTAACCTCCCCTCACTTCACTCTGCTTTCAACACACACACACACCCCATTTGTTTTATCCTATTTTTAAACATGTAAGCAGTGGCCCCACTCTGACCATTTCTGATGGAAACACATGTTTTAAAAGTGAATTTTAAAACTTAAAATAAAAAGCCAGCTCTCTGCTTAGAGGCAAGAATGTGGAGTGTTCTTTGCAGCTTTGGTTAGCAGCTGGCTTTGGCCAGTTCTTACGTGTAAACAGCAATTTTCTGAACTGGAGTGGGTGCTGGGGTTTTCTTTGTGGAGCCAAGGGGTATGTGGAGAGCAGTGGTGTTTAGTTAAATTATGGGTCTGGATGCAAAGCTTCGCAGCGTTGATTTGTGGGAGCCTGACCACTCCCCATTACCCCCCTAGGACACGGGTGAGAGTGCATGCACACACACACACACACACCCCACTTCCCACAGTGACACCCTAAACCATGAAAGGAGGGGCCCCTGTTGGGGGAGGAGGGGGGACGTCCCCATGTGGTGCGGGGCTGTCGCAGAGCTGTTAGGTAGGTATCTGGTGTCTCTAATCGTGGAAAGCACTCACATACCGAAGTGTTTTCTGCAAACCCTCCACTAAAAACTCCAAGCAAAGGAAATTTAAGATCAGTTTCCTAATAGATTTTGGACTGAACTCTCTCTGGAACACATGAGTGGCTCTTTCCATCTCAGTGCACTGTGGAAGCCGAGCGGGGCCATCTGAGCATTGCGGGGTGCATTGGCCGCCTTCCCTGTGGCTCGTGTGGTTCAGGTGAGGAAACTGCCACGTGAAGGGCGTGGCATTGGAAGAAAACACAGGTGGTCTCCTCACTGGGCAGAGAGGAGTCTTTATAGCGCACAGGAGCACAGAGCTGGGGGCCAGTGGGCTCCTTGTCCTGCTCACTGCGTCCAAGGTCAGAAGAGGGTTAAAGTTCCAGGAGTACTGGATGATTCCTGGGGCAAATAGAAGCCAAGACTGGAAGGATGGGACTGGAGTTACCCGAACACACACACACACACACACACACTCGTGTACACACAGACTTTGCACAGTATTGATGGGAATTTGGGAACTTCCCTTTAGTCCTACGAGAGACTAGACACAACACCCGCACCCCCTTCCCGCCCTCCTCAGTAGCCGTGGAGATGGAAAGGAACCGAGAGAAGAATGTGTGGCTCCTCTAAGGTCCTCTGCCTCCTGCATCCCTGGCCAGAATGCAAATCACAGAGTGGGCCACAGTCCATTGCGCAGTCGTGCTGCGGGATTCCCAGAGTAAATCACTCCCGTTGCCCCAGTGCGCCCCTGGCGGGAGAGGTCGCCGTGCACGGCCCCATCGCCCTCCTGCAGCCGTGCTCCGCTCTCCCGAAGCCCAGACATCGGTGAGCAGCTAACCAAGTGTCCCCGTCTTCCCACTGGCCTTTCACGTTTGGAAGGTTTTGATTAAACCAGTTTCCTTTTAGTGTTTGCTGAAGAGTGGAATCCATCACTGCATCTGAGCCGCTTCCTGGAGAGGATGTTTTAGTAACTTGGACACTTTGGTGCATTGTCTGGGGCCTGGAATTTCTCATCCTTCTTTAAAAAAAAAAAAAGTGTTTTAAAGGCTTTTTTGGGACTGCATAGATTTATAGCTGAGTGTCTGCCTCGGTGTTTAGGGCTGTGTCTAGGCAGGTTTACAGCTATGAGGCAACGGTGGAGGGAGCATGAAGAGACCTTTTCATTTAACTAGTTACTGGGGAATGAACAGTCTGTTGACTTCTGTTATTTGGAATGAAGACACGTTGTTTGTTTAATTCTCTGGGTCCATATGAAGGTTTGGAATAAAGATAGTGCCTGCTGTATACCTGCCTGACTCGTGATAAAATGGTTCTCCAGAGTTACTTTAAGTTGAGAACTCCACTCGTGCATGTTTGCAGATCATGTTAGTGTTTCTTTATGGATATTTAATTACTTGGCTGGGGTAAAAAAAAAAAAAAAGGAATGAAAAATCTGAAATTAAACTATTGGGAATGTTTGCCCATCTGAGATCATGTAGAGATGCAGGAAAGGTTTTTGAATTTATAATGGAAGCAAAGGGCGCAGAGAGAGTTGCTTTTTCAAAACTTTTAGTATAACATGTCTTTCTGCTGCATGGTTACCCTGAACTTGAGGGTCGAATTTAGTAACTGACTGGATTCAGTTACAGTGACCATCTATTTAGCGACTACACGGTACCCTGCTAGACACTTCGGCATATGTTATTGAATTTAGTCCTAATAGGAGCCTTGTGTGGTCGGCTAATTATTATATCTTCATTTTATAGTGGATTAAATTCCACATTCTATTAGAAAGTCAGCTCCAACACCTAGCACTTAATGGATCTGTTGAACGAATACATTAGGAAAGTTAAATTAGGAAAATTTGGTGATTCATGAATGTAGGAAGAGATTTAAATCTGGAGCAGGTCTGATGGAGTTTCACCATTCAGGCGACCTTGATTTACCAGGGGACTTAAGGAATGGGTGAGAAAGGGGACAGACCATGAGGAACAAGCATAAGATGCCACCAGTTCGTGAGAGGTTCTTGGAGCTCAGTTGTGTGCACACGGGTGGCATCTTTCATTCATTCACTCGGCAAATATGCCAGCAGCCGTGGTGATGACGGGGATCCAGGCAGCCACTACCCCTGTACTTTGGCATCCTACATTGAGTTGTGACAGGCAGAGATGACATGGTGTGTTTATTATATGCAACCAAACTGGTGAGATCCTGCATGCACTGAACTTTTCAATTTTTTTTATTTTAGCAGTAAAACGAAAATAGCACATAACCTAAACTTAGTCTCCAGAATGAAATGTATTTCCTTAATTTTTCACTCCTTCATGTAAGATTTTTGGTTCTTGCTCTTATATCCTTGAGCTTCCTTCTGCCTTTGCTTTGGACCTGGCGGGATTCTGAAATGTGGCCACATTTGTTCATTCTCGCATCCACCAAACGTTTGGTGTGGGCTTGTTTATACCCGACACCGTGCTTGGCGTTGTGGAAGATACCTAGAGGAGTAGGAATGCGGTGTTAGGGGAGTTCAGAAGAGGGAGGAATAGCTCCTGGCTGGAACGACAGATAAATAATTTGAATTTTGAAACAGGTAGCTGGATCTCGGAGGATGGTTCTGACTTGCCGTGGGAAGATTTAGGAGGGGAGAGGCATTCCAAGGAGGATCTGCAGGAACAAAGATGTGGAGACCTGGTGATTAGCTGGGCTCGACCGGGGTGCAAGGTGACTCAAGGTGATTCTCGAGAAATTAAGAAGGGAAGGAGTGCTGGGTCAGAGCTTGCAGGGTGGTCCCTGGCTGCGAGGTCGGCGTCTGTGCTGCTTGCAGACATATACCAGCACCTACAACAAACAGCTCAGCACAGACAGTCTGCATACGGTTTTGAATTACTCGTGCATTTCTTAGTGACAGGTTTTGTGGGTACTTTCTGGGCAGCAGTTTTTATGTGTTTAGTTCTGTTTTGTTCACATCTCTTAGCTTTAAAATAGCTTGACGTGTGATTTTTCTCTTTATGCTAGTATGTCAGAATGAAACTGTGTGTTGTGGCCAAAGAGGTTCTGAAGTCTACTCTGTGTCTGCATGAAACACGAGCTTCTAGGTTGCAGTCTGAATGCCTAAGATATGCAGTGTGACTGTCTCCAGCATCCTTAGACAACTAAAGGGCCCACATCGGGCAGCTTGAATATATCTAAAATTGCCTTCTTAGAGAAATGTGGAGACTGGTTTGTTTTGGCATCTTCTCAAGCACTGCTTTAGATAACCTGGTTAACCCATGCCTTTGTCTTGTCATTTCTTGCAGATGGTCACAAGAACAAAGAAAATATTTGTAGGCGGATTATCTGCGAACACAGTAGTGGAAGATGTAAAGCAATATTTCGAGCAGTTTGGCAAGGTAAGCGCTGCGTGGGGTCAGATGGCACCCACCGGAAATAGGCTGATCAGTCCTTAGAAGTGGCTGCTGTGGCCCTTGCCTCTGCCACGGTTGTGTCCTTGAGAGTCTTGTCCTTGAACTTGGCCGTCATGATTTAAGTGAAATTCAGCAGGAGCTGAGATGGAAGAGTCCGGCTTGTGGTCGGCACGGTGCCCCTCGTGCCTCCAGGAGCAGACAGAGTGGCCTTTCAGTGCAGTTCTGCTGGCATTTGCTGGCCATGTGGGGCCTGGGCCTGGAGCTGGCGGTGGCGACAGCTTGGGGCGATGAAGGGCTGTGACTCACAGGGCAGGGGCTCCCACGGAACCTGCTAGAGGCCTGCAGGTTGGCACTGGCCTTCTTCCTTCTGTGTCTTTCTGGAAAATGCATTGAGAGATGAGGCTCCCTGGGGCCCTTTGCAGCTGAATCCTCCCCTGTCAGATGCCCAAGGAGACTTGGGAAAGTGCTGGGCCTGTACCTGTCAGTGTCCTCTGACTTGAAAGTCTGTGAGACAGCAGTAAAATCATCCCCTGGGCTCTGCTGCTGGAATAGGCTGGGGCCAACCCAAGAGCCCCGAATCAGCTAGGAAGTGGAGCGTGAAAAGGTGTGTGTGTGTGTGTGTGTGTGTGTGAGAGACAGAGACTGAGATAAACAGACAAGGCATGTAACCGTGGGTAGTGAGTTTAATTCAGCCTCCTTCTAATTGGTCGGGGGAGACAGTGCTTTCAGGAGTCTTCCTGAGGGTGACACGTTCCTCAGGTAGCTCTGTTGCCTCAGGGGGGCTGGCCCTTGTTGGCTTTTGAGTGGTGTCCCTCCTCTGGCTCCCATGGAATCGGCAGGTCCAGGGAGGCCGGCGGGTGAGTGGTGGCGCTGCCCTCTGCTTCCGGCATCTCTGAGTAGTTGTGGACGTTGCCTGGGAGCCCAGGTGTGGGGCTCCGTAAAGGTTTGTGTCTTCCTTGCCAAAGGGCTGACACAGCAGAGCTACCCAGGCATCCCGAGAAGACACAGCGCCTGTGCCGAGCTCGTCACTCATTTCCTCGCGCGACAGCTGTCGTGCTTGCCGCGGGCACAGAGGCACTGCCACCCACTGGCCGCGCTGAAGGTTCTGTGCTTTCTGTTCCTTTGCCCAGGGCCATGGGCAGCTGTGACCCCGTCTGCAGGTGTGTTCGTTTGTGAACTACTGTCTGGGACGAGGACCATGACCTTTATTTAGCCTCAAAAATGGAGATTTTCTTGTCTCTGGCATTAATTTCTGCATGGATGGGAAACCATGCAGCAAAGAGAAACCAGCTTCCTCCAACCCAGCCGTGCATTGAGAATGCACCGAACTGCCCTTCCAGGTCGGTTGTGAAAGATGCCTCCCCCCACGGGTCCTTCCTGGCATTGTCAGTTGGGGACCGATTCATTCTGGCTGGGTCTTAAGAACAGCTAAGTGTGTTTGTGACCATGTATGTTACAAGGCTCTTCTCTCCAAGACTGATTTAAAGTGGTGAGGGGGATTTGCCCATGACCTGGCCCCACCCTGCCTAGGGAAAGGGATTGGAAATAATTAAATGAGACAAGTCCGACTTGCATAATGGAAAGCTCTGGAGGGTAAGCCCTCTTTGTTATCTTTCTGCTTTTAAAACAAGTCCAGGGGTAGTGTTTGCAAACACAAGGTGGGATTTCTTTTTTCGAGCCATAACCTGCCTTGGAATCTCGTGAGCCTATTTGTGTCAGGGAAGTTGACGCTGCCCAGATGGGCTGTTAGAATATTCCGAACAGGCTTATACTTGCCAACACATAGTACATCTCTGCATGTCCCCAACCCTCGGTTTCTTCCCACCACCCCCCTTCTTTCTCCCTCCCTTCCTTCCTCTCTCTGTTTCTGTCTCTCCTTCTGTTGTTTTTCATTAACACTTATCATTGTGACCCAGTACGCCTCTAGTAGGCACACAGCAAGCTTTGGCCATGCCCACAGCGGCCACCATTGCCGCCCTGAGAACAGTTGTCCTTTTGTCTGGGAAGCAGTCACAAACCGTCTTCCCTGGCCTGGCACTCTCTGGGTCTGAAGCTGCCTAGTTAATTTTGCAGTAACACTGGTGGACTTTGATGTGCAAACTTATCAAGTGTTTTATTAAAGGACTAAGGAGGCTTTTGAACGTATCAGAACCGTAGCACTCTGCTCACATTTCAGTAGCTTGTTTCATACACATGCTCTGTGCATTATCTGGGCCTGCCTTCGGAATAGCTTACTTCCCATTTGGTTGGTGGCTGGGCCCGCCACCTCTCAGGATTCTGGCCTAACTCATTTGAATCCAGGATGATCAAAGTAGGGGAACAGTAGTGCCAGGTCTTGGGAGCAATGAGGACATCCAGCAGTTGTAAAAGGAGGTAGCAGGTAAAATGACAGCGTGACTCTGCCCTTCAGTAGTTTATGTTCTGGTCGAAGGAAACAGAATACACACACACACTTGCATGAACTTTATTCACACACATGTGCACCCACACATTCATTCTTAACTGTGTGACGTTGTTTTGGACTATTCTTCAAACCAGCTGCAAATTAGTAAGGTGTAATTTTATTATTTACAGTGAGTGCTTACTAAGTGTCAGATACTGGGCCAGACCATTCACTTAACATTATCTCATTTAATTTTTCTCTGAGTGATGTCCCCTGTGTTGCAGATTGTTAAATGGGGCCTTGGTGGGATTGTGCCTTTGATCAAGGTCACAGCCCTCTGAGAGGTAGAGCTGGGTGTAGACTTCCCCTCCAGGCTTTCTGATGATGGAATCCAAACTTCGTGCCACATTCTAACTGCTGATTGATTCGTAGGATGGATTTAGGGCAGGGAGGATGCAAAGGACAGGGAGAGATTGTGTCCTTCAGTGTTCCCAGGGATATAACGTCTCCTCATTTCACCTGCACAGCGAATATTAGTACCATCCAGCCCATTTGGCAAAGGTGGATGATCAGAGTCAGGGAGGTTAAGTTTCAGCATTTGCTTCACCCAGGTAAGGCAGTAAGTAATAAGAGCCAGAATTCACACCCTGCTTCCTCTTCCTCCAAGTCTGGAACTTTCCATCCTTTCACAGCCTCCATGCAGGGTGTGCCGTTCTTTTTAGGTTTCCTTGCTGCCATTCCTCTCTACTCTCCCTCTTACCATCCTGCCCAAGGTGGCAGCTGCTCGGGCTGTTTATTTCAGGTGACAATCACAATGGCTAAGACTGCTATCAAGGGGCTGAGCTAGGGGAATTTAACTATGTCATTACTGTAAGTGGAGTGGGTGCAGAATGACACAACGGGAGCTTTAAATAACTCAAATTGGAGGCTTGTAAACCCTTTTATGCTGTTCTCCCACCTTCCTCCCAGAAAATTCACCCCCCAACCCCAGGTTAGAGACGTTACTTGTTTATGTTTAAGATGAAATCATGAAGTGTGGTTATTGACGTAAGCCCTCTGCTGACTTGGATGGCCAGCCTCACCCCTGGGTCGCTGTTCTGATGTCGTCCTCGGAGAAGGGTGAGGCTGAAGGTATTTCAGGCCCACATGCTGGGCCTGACAGTGGGATGAAGCCCCGTGACACCTTGATGGGTTGTTTTGTTGCCAGCCTCAGTTTCTCTTCTGAGGGAAGGAGTTGGAAAACTTGTCAAGGACCAGATGGTAAATATTTGCAGTGCTGCAATCCAGTGTGGTCTGCGTTACAGTTATTCACTTCTGCTGTTGCAGGGAGAAAGCGGCCATAGCCAACATGCAAACAGATGGATGTGGTTGTGTTCCAATAAAACTTTATTTACAAAAACGGGTGGTGGGCCAGATTTGGCCTGCAGGGTATAGTTTGCTGAGCCCTGGACTGGATTATTCCTAAAATACGGTTTTAAGGTTGAAAAGTCAGTGATACGGAAAATGTTTAAAGATTAATATACAGATTATAATCCAAGGTATGTATAGGGAGACAGATTATAATCCAAGGTACGTATAGACTATGACCAAAATAATACATCATCAATAGTAATGAGCGTGGTGTATAACAAGCAAAGCAGTCTTAACCGTGCGAGAGTTTATTTCTGGACTTCGTGATGCAGAGACAGTGAAGGGATTCTTTATTTGGAAAAAGCCACTATTTATAAACTGGAATCTCCATCTTATGAGTAAGACTCAGAAAAACTGTATAGTATTTCCATCTCACTATTTCACATGCTAGATCTAATTAATAAAACTCGGAGTTTTTGAGATTCATATTTTACTGTGTATTGTTTCTTGAATTGTAGTTGCGTGTGCTTGGTGCTAAGCTTCTTAATGCATGTTACGGTGTGCTTCTCAAGAATGTCAAGCGAGATGGGTGGCAGATCTGTTATGCAGGCGATGATGCTGATGGTGAGAACGGTGAGGATGTTGTCCAAGCTCACACAGCCCGTGCTGGCTAGAGCCGGAATAGCCACTCATTCTGCACACCCTACCCCTTACCTCTTTACACCCTTTGGAAAACCCCACTTCCCACTTTACCACCAAGCAGCCTCTTATTCAGAGGGAGTTCATTTGTCAAAAACGTTGATATACAGTAATTCATTTTATTGCCTTGGGTTTCTTTTTGGACGTTATCTATGTGCATGATTTCATACATACAGGAATGATGTATATAGGCCATTCCAAAAAACGACAGGTAAACGATGCTCTAGATATGCCCATGCAGTCCCAGACGATGATTGGTCTGTTTCTCCACGATCCTCCCTGCAGAGCCACCCGGAAGAGCCCAGCTTGGTAATTAAAATGCACCGGATCAAAGAAACTCCACGGACACGGGTTTCCTCCTTCTCCCCTTTAGGCCCCTCCTTCAAGTACTAGTTTCTTAAATTCTCACTTATAGGATTTTGGAGATCAAAAAGAGGCCTTTAGACTTAATGAATTCTCGCTTCGTCCCCGGATGGAGCGGCTGCGCACCTTTCAGCTGTTCCCCGAGATGATAGGGCCGCTCGGTGCCGAGCTCGCTAGGTAATTCTCACTTTATAGAACTCCTGTGAAAGCAAAGCAGCCTGCATTTGGAGGCTTCCAATTATACTTCACATGGTGAACTGTGTAATTAGTTTGGAAGACTTATGCTTAGTCATTGGTTTATCCTAATCGGCTTTGGCTTTCCCCAACAACAAAGTGAGCTTATTTTGCTAAGCTGAACCGACTCTGCACCCTTTGTTCTTGCCTTTTATTGTCTCATTCCTTTCATTCTGTGTTACTGCCAAAGTTCTGTTTCATTAGGCCTACAAGTCGTTTCCAATTCAGTGGGCCGCTACAATCCGGCCTTTATCACTCGGCTGCCCTGGTTCCCATGTCCCTTCTGGGCCAGTGCCCGAGTTTGTGGTTTGACACGAGGGCTTTAACCCTTTCCGGAACCAGCCCCCTCATTGTGGTGGACCCAGAGGGGGGAAAAAAGGCCTTCAAGGAAACGGTTTGGAAAGTTACAGCTCTTTAGGTCTCATCAAAGGGGAGCTCTGTGGAAATGAGGTGAAAGGCGTCCTCGGGGCCCTTTGTGTTGGATTTGGGTTGTGTGTGGGCCCAAAAAAGTTAACTTGAGCTCCAGAGAGTGGTGCTTGAAAGCTTTTTGGAAAAAAAAAAAATGAAAACAAGAATGGATTGCTTTTTTTAATATCATGAGATCTTCTCATGTATTCCGATTGTGGGGGGGACCGTCGGAGAGCACGTTCTGAGCAAGTGGCGGCTGCCCGTCATTTTCTAGCTCCGGGTTTTCTGTGCAGGCGTGATGGTGGCACGTCCCCGGCCGCTGCTCAGATCCTCCTTTTGATACTGTGTGTGTGAGGAGAGTAAAACCTAGAATAAAAATATTATCAAGCCTTTGAAATTTGAAAGGCAGGAGGTTTGTGAGAAAACGAATAAGCAAGTCACCGTATTCCTGAAGGTGGCCCGTGTGATCCTGAGGTAGCATTTTATCACTTCTAAATGCGTGTTATAGATAAACGGAGCTCTGCGCGCTGTGCGGTTCCCTCAGAGGAGCCCTGGAAAACAAAGGTCTTGTGTGTCCTTTGTGGACGTCAGAGCTCTCCCGTGAGGCGCGTGTCCTCTGAAGTGGTTTGTGCAGGTGGACCGACTGGGAGGTGGACAGCTTCCTGGGCCTCGCCTGTCATCTGCGTGACCTTTCCCTGCAGAGCAGGGGGTGTTGCTGAGACCCTCGTCAGCTATCACTGTGGGGTGGACCAGGAAGGACCGTTTGCTCTCTCTTCCCTGGCCAGCCATGCTGGAGGCTACCTTAGCGTTACGTTTTCTTCCTGTGATAGCCCAGAACAAGGCTAACACTGCCCCCGTGTTTGATTAATTCTCTGCCTGGTTAGTGTCAGTGTCTGTCCTTGAAGGTGTGTCATGCAGGGAGGGGACTTTATTTGCGCTGCTCAGTGGGAGACTCCTGCCTCATTGCCCCCCTCCACCTTCTAGGACAGGTGGCAGCAAACAAACAAGCATTATCCACCAGTAATATGATCTTTGGGATTTGCAGGTAAACCCTCCTGCTGAACAACTTTGTGTTTTCCTGGTGAACTTTTCCTCCTTAGACCCATTTCAGCTGCAGCCAGTGGTGGTTGTTGAGTTAGAAAGAGATTGAGCACCCTAACCTCACGTCTCCTAAATCTTCATATTTTTGCTTCAAAAAGGAGATCCTGAAATAGTGAGTTTCTAGGAAAACTTCCCATTTCCCTCTTAGTATATAAAATATAGCCAGCTGTTGTTAGGCAAAGGCATCAGACATTATTATTGCTCTGTTAACAGTGTTTTAAAATACACAAATAGAAAAATAGGATGCCTTCTGGGTAGCAAGCTGGGGAAACTTTGAGATTATGCTAATCAAATGCCGTGCTCATTTGCATAGTAGGTAGAGGAACAAGGCCCCAACTTTCCGGCTTTGCATTTTCACTGCGTTTCCCAGTATGTTTAGCTTTATTGGATTTTTCTGTTGGGGCAAGAAGAGGAAAGCCAGGGACGGAAGAGCCATTGGGCACAGAGGAGTTAATGAGCCTGGGGGAGGGAGGGAAGGGGGAGGGGCAGAAGGTACTTCCACCAGCTCACCTTCCCAGAGTGCTCCTGGGTCCCTTGAAGATGTCACTTACAATGGAGCTGTTAGCATGGGAAAAGAAAGCCTTTCTCTCCCTAGATATAGTTCAGTGGGAAGGGCAAGTGTTCCAGAAATCACGGTTCGAGCTTGTGCCAGTGGGTGCAAGGGGTGGTTCTTATGGAAGAGAAAACTCGGTTCATGTAGACTTGGCGTAGAAATGGACACTATTGTTTGGGGGAGTGAACATTGATATGGAGATTCCCACCTGCCCCCCCACCTCGTCAATAGGACACCCCCTTATAGTCCAGTATGCTTTTCTTTTTCCTTCCTTTTTCTTTCCCTTTTTTCTTGTTTTGTCCTCTCAGAAGTAGTCTCTCCGTAGAACAGGCCAGAATTGTCAAGTTACCGCCCTCTAAATTTTTACAGCCCTGTATATTCAGACTTGGTATTTGCAAATTAGCTAAAAGCCAGTCTGTACTTTATTTACATTCGAAACCATAAGAGTGAGAGTCCCAGAAAAAATGTTAATATGCAGGAAGATGCAGAAGGGTTGAGTTTCTGACTGTTGCTAACCTCACCACTGCCTTTAAAACCACTCATGAGGCACACGGCTGATATTTAATAGCTTTTAGCTGATTATTTTTCTTCTCCTCCTCTTTCTTTTCTCTCCAAGTTGACCTGGGTGTACTTGAGCGGAAATGAAGTCATCCAAATGCTGAATTAGAATAATCACAGGCCTCTAAGAATGAAATGGAAGCAGAGATTAAATGGTTGGGGGAAAGCTGGCATTAATAAGCACCAGGAAAACTTTGCATAAAATAAATAGGAGATCGGATAGATTGAATTTCTATGTGCTGCTTCCATTTTTTTCTCCACTTTGTGTTGTCTTCCTAGAGCCGAGTTCTTGGCAAAGTGGGATTTGGTTTGCCTTCCGTCCACATACCTTCTGCAGCCTGGGTGATGGGCCTTTCTGGTTTGTGGGACGGTGGTGTGGCCACGATGTTCCCAGGAAGGAAGGATCTGGTGGAGGGGCTGTTACTGTGAGCGGTTGATGGTTACTTGTTGCAAGTTGGCGTGGGAGGTGGAAGAGGAGCGAGGATGGGAGACAACACAGAGCCTGCAAACAATATTATTCACGATTGATTCCTGCTTGTTAGAGAGAAGAACTGGGCAAGATGAAGGTAGGGTGACCAACCATCCTGGTTTATGTGGGAATAAGGAGGTTTCTAGGGGCTTGGGACTTGCAGACCAGAAAGAATTGGTCACCTTAAATGAAGGGCAGGCGAGAGAAGTCAAAACCTCTAAAAGGGTCAGTACCTTCCTTGACCACCTCCAGGCAAATTTAAATATTCCTTCTTGTGTGTTCCGGAACACTTACTTCATACCTATTTACATTATGCCTTCTCGATTTAACACAGCAACTGGGACAGGAGCCAGCATAGGACCTGCGTGAGCGCAGGCCAGTCAGTGTGAAATGAGCAAGTGGCCTGCAGAAGGCAGGACGCACAGACCCGCAGTCCCTGGCGCAAGCCCTGGCTCGTCGGTGACTTGCAGGGTAGCGCTCCTGCGAGCTCCTGTATGGGCTCCCACTTGGGGGTTAGTCCGCGTCTCCTGAAAATAAAAAATTCTGCCCTAGTGTAGTGAAAAGTGAGCTTCTTGTAGTTAAAGAGCAAAATGAGGTTTTAATTACGTTAAAAAGTCCAGAATCGTGGTTTGTTTACAGGAAGTCATTTTTTAGGTGGTCTGTTGTAGAAGATATAATTTGTGCAAGTAGATTAGTTGTAAATTAGAGATTTTTGGTTGTTGAGGTCGCTAACGGTCTTTTATAATTGGTGGCAGAGGTAAATATTTTCAGATTTGCTTACAGAGTGTTAGTATTTAAAAAACAATTGAAGGTGCTTTTCACTTAAGGAAAACTAAATGCGATTATGGAATGATCAGAGACAGGCTTCCTGATCTTACTCCCAACCTTCTTATGGAATGGCAGAGGGCCTGGTAGGCAACGGGAAGATAAAGTGTGGAGTAGTTTGCAAGGGGGCTTGCAGATTGATTCTCTGAGACGGAAACAAGTATTTTTTATTTTTATCTTTTAAAAAAGGCCACCCCCTTTCTTTGACAGACTAGTTTAAAACAAACCTGTTTTAGTAGCAAGTAGGATTTATTGATGTCACAGCTCTCCATTGCAACCAAGTTGGCGTCTGTGTTCAGATTCAGGGACTCCTGTTTTTGGGAACCGTTCATGCATCTTTTGTTTTCTCTTCTTTCTTTTTTAAGAGATAGGATCTTGCTCTGGCTCCCAAGCTGGATTGTAGTGGTGTAATCACAGCTCACTGCAACCTCGAACTTCTGGGTTCAAGTGATTCTCTTGCCTTAGCCTCCTGAGTAGCTGGGACTACAGACATGTGCCCCTATGCCTGGCTTTGTTTTCTATTTTTTCTAGAGACAGGGTCTTGCTATGTTGCCCAGGCTGGTCTCGAACTCCTGGCCTCAAACAATCCTTTCGCCTCAGCCTCCCAAAGTGTTGGGATTACAAGCAGGAGCCACCTCTTTTGTCTTATAATTGTCCCAACAGCCCTGTGAGGTAGGAGAATTATCCCCCATTTTAAAGTTAGGAAAGGAAGACTGGGAGAGCACAAATGACTTGCTCAAGACTCCTCAGCCAGATAGCAACGGCCCAAGGTGCATACCCTGACCCTCTGGCGAGGAGTCCTGGGCTTGCCACTTCCCCGAGCTGCTCATCCTGGGCATCCTCCTTCAGGGTGGCCCTGACTGGCTGTATGCAGTGCTGTAGCATTTCTATGGCACATTTTCCAGGAAGGTGACTATGATTTTATGGTGGTTTGTTTAAAGATGTTACATTAGAACAAATATTATGGCTCAGAATGAAAACATTTCGTAATTAAAAAAAGAAACTGTAAGGCTTTAAGACACTTCAGGATAGCTGCTGGCTGCTTCAGCCTCTATTCCTGGTCACTCTGGGCTGTCCTTTAACTTTCTTGACTTTTAGGAGTACATGGGTGGAAAAGTTGAGAATCACTACCGTTTACTGTTTAGCATATGGGTTGGCAAACTTTTCCTGCAAAGGGCCAGATAATAACTACTTTTAGTTCTGTGGCCTAGATGGTCTCTTACCAGCCTATTCAGCTCCACCATTGTATCTTAACAACAGCCAAAGACAATATGAAAATGAATAATCGTGGCTGTGTTCCAATAAAACTTCACTTGCAAAAACCAGGAAGCTATTGGATCGGGCCCTCCAGGCCATAGTTTGTATGGGGTTAGAAAATTGCGTGGTAATAGGGCGTGGGTTGTGTATGCTCAGACTGCCTGGTATCAAATCCACCTCATCTGTTTACTAGCTCTGTAACCATGAGCAGGTCATTTAACCTCTTTCTATCTCAGTTTCTTTATCTGCAAAATGGGGGTAATCATGGTACGTAATACATAGGATTGCCAAGAGATTGAAATGCACTAACGCACATAAAGCTCTTAGCAGCCTGCCAGAAACAGAGTAAGTGCTTAATAAACTTTAGAAACATTAGCTACTGTTGTTATTTTCCATCTCTGAGACTCAGGAGTTGCCTCTCTAGTTCTATCCAGCAGTAGGCTCGCCAGTGCAGCAGCCTTTTTTTTTTTTTTTTTTTTTTTTTGGATAAGAAGAGACAAGGTATTGCTCTGTTGCCCAGGCTGCAGTGTAGTAGCTTGATCATAGCTCACTGCAGCCTCGAACTCCTGGGCTCAGGTAATCTTTCTGCCTCAGCCTCTTGAGTCACTGGGATTACAGGTGTGCACCACCATGCCAGCCTAATTTTTTTATTTTTTGTACAGATGAGGTCTCACTATCTTGCCCAGGCTGATCTCCAACTCTTGGCCAAAGTAGTCCTCTTGCCTTGACCTCCCCAAGTGGCAACAGCATTTTCACACGTGCGCGCACGTACACACACACACACACACACACACACACGCTTCCATACCCATCTGTCCTCTGGGTGAGTGTGCCACTCAGTTCTTCTGCCTAACCTGGAAGTGAAACAAATTGAATAGTCCCTCCTGCATCATTGCAGTATAGGAAGATTCTGTTTTGTGTGATTTTTGATGGAATACACCTTAAGTTCAATCCAGCTACCCTAATACTTCCACATTGTGGAATTCACCTTCAGGTTGCTCTGGCTTTGATGGGAAACGTTGAACTGATTTGGGCCAAAAGAGAATTCTTCTGGGTAGCCCTCCTGATGAACTCCTAAACTTTCTTGAATAATTAAATGTTTTGGGGGACGGGTAGGGGATACTGTCTAGAAATTGTCTCAATGTCATTAAGCTGTTGTTTATTAAAATACATTTTTATATATATTGACCTACTAATCTGTTCATTGCATTTATTTTGCCACCTGGGAGAGCTTTTCATGTCCTGATTTAGATTTTCTTTCCTTTTCTGTATTTACCTGTGATTCTAATCAGCTTGGTTTTCTGGCTTCTTCTGAATTTATAGCAAATATTAAGGGGTGGGAAAATGTTAAAAACTCAGTGTAAAGCAAGAGGGAGAAACACCTATAAAAACAAAGAGCCTTCGATCTCAGAAAGCTCTGAATCGTAGGACCGTTCAGTGCAGAGAAACAGCCATCCTTCCTCATTAGGCCCAGAAAGCATCGCTTCTGCAGCCTCACGCATCATTCATTTGTTCATTGATTCATCCAGCAGACCTTGATTATCTTGAATGCCAGGCGCTAAGCTAGGAGCCAGGGGCACCTCAGGGAAAGGAACAGACAGGATCCTTGCTTCCTCATGGCTTGCATTTTAGCATGGGGTGTGGGCGGCGGAGGGTCAGCCCAAAGCAGGCAAGTAAATAATAAAAATAATTACGGGTTGTGTCATGAAGGAAACAAACCCGGAGTGGAGAGAATCCAGAATGGGACCACGAAAGAGGGGACCGTGGCTTGTCAAGGGCAGGTCAGATGTGCGCAGCCTCTTTGCCACAACTGGACTGTGGATTCCAGTCTGATTCGGGCCGGATCTGCTTACTCACCCTCTGACATCGGGACCGACTGGGTGCCTGGGCTGTAGTTGGTGCTCAGTAAGTAGTGGTGAAATGAATGGGCCTTATTATCAGAGGACAGGGATGTGCCAGTCATTGGAGAAGGAGTCTCCAAGGATAAAATTAGGATTTTTCTGTTTAATATGGTGCTTTAAGAGAATATATTTCATTATCTGGAACATTTCTGTACGTGGAACCCATGATTCCCTGGAAGCCTGGGGTAAATTAGCTCTTTCCACCTACAGCAAAAGCCTGCTGGAACTAAGGGGCTATCTGGACAGGAGAGCTGGTCAGCAGGGTGTTTTCTCAGGTTGGGCGTAAAAGGCAGGCACACAGCTGCCTCAGAGAGAAGGCAGAGCGGAGGTAAAAGTCGGGGATATGCTTCTCTGTTTAATCTTCTCCCCTTCGCTCATTTCTGTCTTTGGTCTAAGAAAAGCAGTGGACTTGCGGAGGGTAGGGCCTGTGGCTTTCTGGAGCTGGTTGGCGAGAACGTGGGCCCATGTGGGCCCCCAGGTGTGTGGGTCCTCGGGGCCTTGGAGGACGAAGTGGGCTTTGGGCAGTTTCTGCCCCAGACTTAGCATTTGGTGATGAACCAGCCTGGAGAATGAAAACGGTGCTCTCTGATGTTGGGAAAGGTAGCCGTGCACGGGGAAAATGTGTGTGTTTGCAGGTATGTTTTCCTGTCTCAAGGGAGCAGCGGGATGCATTGGCATTTGTCGCCAGACTCTTAGGAGTGGTCTGGATTATGTGGGGTGAAGAAGTTGAACAGTTCTGGACTTTGGAATCACGTAGACCTGAACTTGAATCCGGATCATTTGCTAATAGTATCGTGACCCTGGGTTCTTGGTTTGACTGTCCTGAGCCTTGCTTCTAATCTGTTAGTGGGCGTACAATTCCATTTACTGGGGGGGTTGGACGGTTTCTAAGAATTCAAAGAGACAGTTTGCCCAGGGTCTGGCACGTGGGTGCTCAGTGATAGTCTCGCCTCCCCGCGTTCCCTCTCCGCCCCCCACCAGCCTCCCACCGTGTTTCTAAACCCCCAAATTGCTGACTTCTACCAGTTTCACTCCCTCTGATACACTCCCTACCTTCGTCTGCACAAAGTGCTATGTGCCAAATGGATGGTTTTTGAATTTTTAAGGGACTGGTTTCTGAGTGGCTCCGAGTCTCTGTCCCCAACCCCCCACATCCCTCAGCTCTGACAAATCTTGAGCCACACAAGTCCCGCATCTAAGATCCGGCTAGATGTAACCCAGCTGGAGTTCCAGTGTGGGGAGGGCCATGGGAGGATTTGGCTTTTTTTCCTCTGATGCTAATGAAGTGAATATGGCAAGGAGTCACAATATTTTCTTTCCAGGCAAAGAAATGTTGTAGTAGGAGAAACAGCATGCAGGGGAAGCAAATGTGATCTCACTGGATTCTCTCAAGGGAGGAACAGGACAAATTGTCAGCTTCTGTTGAGAAGATAATACTCTCACTATGATAAATGCCAAGTTTCTATTGAAAACCACCATCTTAATGGTGGCGTCCCCAAGTACTTGGTGCATGCCTGGCAGCTGAGGCCAGAGGAGAAGCAGATATTTGTAGGGGGTTGTTTGCAATGAGAAATCAGTTTAAAGCAAAGGAGATGGTGCTTTAAAAATGTTCTTTTAAGGCAGCTTTATAAAGCTAACTGGAGTGCTCCGGCGTGGCCTGCTCTTAAAACACACCTATGGGGAGACTTCCACCCTCAATAAATATTTCTTGCATATGACTCGAATTAAAGGAGGCACAGGGGACTGGAAGCTGCCTAAAATAATTTTCCCTCCCATAGGAAGTAGCTGCTGTAATTCACTCGCAAGTTATTTCAAAAGGCCTGTTCTGATAGACATTGCTGCCTTCTCACGGACTGGGATTTTTCTAGTACTGTCTGTAACATCCTGACTTGACAAGGGCGTGACTGGTTGTATTTTACCGGGCGCCCCTCCCTTGAAGAGCGTCTTAGTTTTACGTTGCCTTTTTGGGGGTGCTTATGCTAATTCCTCTTAGGCGCTTCAGTGTGGCCGATCTGTAGCCTGTGCTTGGGAAGACCTTCGGGTTGGTGGGGGAGTTCCTGAGGGTGGGACAGGGCATTCAAGAGCTCTAAGGGCGCTGGAGACCACAGGACAGCTGGAGGGGAGGAGTGTCTCCACCAGCTGCCATAGCAAGGCTGGGAGGTGGCTACGCTTGTCCAGCCATCCATGCATCCAGTAACGCATTCTAGGTGTTGGGCCCCGTGCTGGGGTCACGAAGGTGAGTGAGGCAGGGGCATGCGGCCGCCAGAATTGCAGTGCAGTGTGCGAAGTGCAGTGCGGGAGGCGAGGGCCTGCCCCCGTCACAGAGGGTGGGGATAGTAGTTGCTGCTGTTGAGCTGCTCCCCTGAGGCAGCCCTGGGTTATGTCTTCACTTGGCTCAGCACAAGCCTGAGGGTTGACCTGGAAAAGGGGCTGGACAGACCTTTCTTCTGGGTTCTGTAGAGGACCAGCGTTGGCACAGAGGGAGGGGCCGAGGAAGCTTGTAGTATGACTTACCCCCTCTCCCTGGCTCCCTGCTTGGGTATCGCAGTCCTGCCTGTGCCCACTCTGGAAAGAACCCGATGGAGATGCCCACGTCAGTGGACTTGAGCTCGTGACTTTGGCTTTGTCATTAGCTGGAGGGCGTGGAGGGAGGCAGCTTAAATCGGGATGCCTGCCTTCACCTTGCCCACATATTTTGACTGCTGAGGACATGCCCCGGGACTCTAGAGACTCCCCCTTGTAGCCAGGTTCAGTCCCCTCCCTGAGATCTCACCCTCACCCCCACTGAAGCTGCACGCCAGGTTTGCTTGCTCGTTCGCCCAGTGGAGTGGAGCGGCAGACACTCTCTCTTCCATGCTAAAGAACCCCGGGAACCTGAGTCAGGGTGTCTCGTTACAATTCAGGCTCATTGTTGCTTCCCAGATGTGATTAACATAGGAGAAGGGTTTTGGCTGCCTGAGGAAATTGACAATGGCTCCTTGGATACACCTAGGACAGAGGCGCAGTGGAAGCCAGTGGTTTTTCTACTATAACCATTGGTTGAAACTTTTTATAAAGCGTCCCAAAATCAAATGTATTAATTCTAGATGCCTTACAAAAAAAAAAAAGAAAACAAAAAGAAATACCATTTATTTTCATATGTGTTGAGTCCTTCCAGCATCTGGGAATTATAGAGTCATTATTATGGTTCATATTCTCATTCCTAGCACAATGTTCATATAGAGCAGGGGCTGACACACTTTGTCTGTAAAGGCTCAGATAGCAAATAGTTCAGACTCTGCAGGCCATGCAGACTCTGCCCCAGCCACTTGGTTCTGCTGTTGTAGCACAAAAGCAGCCATAGACGATATGTAAATGAACGAGCCAGGCTGTGTTCCAGTTCAACTTTTATTTACGAAAACAGGTGGCAGGCTGGGTTTGGCCCGCAGGCCCTAAATTGCTGTCTCCTGCCACAGACATTCCCAGTCCCCAACGTCAGTTTCAAAGACAGTAATGATTTCATAGAACTGAGAATGTTTTCAAGATCAGTCATACACTTCGAGGGCACAGGTATACTCATTTGGAAGAGTAGACCTACATCAGAAAGGTACGCCCTGTTGTCTGACGCCACTCCTCCAGTCCGTTTGGAAAACTCTTTTAAATGTCAGGACTAGGAGAGAGCAAGCCTAAGCCCTTGCTGGTCACGAAGGGAAGGTTACGGTGGCCAGATAAGGAGTGATGATCCTGGAGTCTTGCTTCCTCTTGGGCCATGGGTGCTGCTGCTCTGGGACAGGTGCTCTGTGTGTCTGTGGCAGCCACAGGCTGGAGGATTGTCCCCGTGGACACATGTGCAAAGGCCTGCTTGTCGTGCACCACTTGTCTGGCCACATTCCTGAACGCGGAAGGCCAAAATGGAAACTTTTATGTAGCCTCAAACGCAATGGCAACGGAATGAAGCTACATGAATGATTTTGCTAACTCACACCCATGAGCTGAGAATTTGGCTATAATCATTTTTCCAAAAGGAAGGGGAAAAAAAAAGGATCCACATGGATTGATCTGCATTCCTTAGGTCTGTAAAAACCCAATGACATTGACTTGTCGATGAAAATGTAGAAATTAACACTTGGAAATTTTTATATAAAACCTTTATTGAAAAATTCAGCGAAACATTCACACACTAAAAAGAGCTATATATTTATACCTGAAAAACTCAATTTGATGCAAGCTGCTTATTTCTCCATTGTGGTCACGTGGGCTGAGGTTCTTTAGTATGAAATGTAATTTACACAAATTAGTCCAAGGCAGGTAGAGTGTGAAATTAAATTGATGCCTTGATTTCTGTATTCTCTAATAAGTGTTTCTCTGAAAATTTGTCATTTCTGTCCTAGGAACTTTGAAGTATGAGTTTTTTTTATTTTTATTTTTTAACAGAGCAGAGAAGTTCTTTTTGGTTAAGGACATGAAACAACCTTAATTACAGGCTAAAGAGGCATGTTTTATTTTGTTTTGTGGCTAAATATTAGAGTAAGCCAAAACTGGGTTACCAACAGAGGTAGGAATCTCAGGATGTAACACATCTATTACATTTTTCAACTATCTGGACCAAGGCATTTAATTCCTTTGGCTGTGACTAGAACAGTTTAGGGCTTTTAACAATGAAGACTTGGAAGGGGCTTTGGAGACCCACTTATAGATGAGAAAACTGAGGCCGAAAGTCAGATTATATCTGTTAGGACACCATGGGTCCTGGCTGGGTCTGCCCCTGCCCCAAGTCCTAGCAGCTGCCTGTCTCTGGGGACAGTTGTCAGTGTCGTGTCCTGGTGTCAGCAGTCATAGTAAGAAGGAGTCAAATACGGGGTATCCTCATTCAACTTTGATAATCTGAGAGGAAGGAGAATCGCTATACACTCAGAAATAATCCCTGTGGCCCAGCTGAGGGGCCACATGAGCACGTTTTAAGGACGGCAGAGAGGATCTGACTTGATCTTGTCAGCAGCACATCAGCCCTCCAGGACTGAACCCCTCTGCTTGGTCCTTGGGTAGCTCTGTTGACCACCCTCTGCTGAAAAGGGGTCAGGCGGCACCTCCGCGGTCCAGGACGTCTGTGGTTGCACGTTGCAGGTGTCTTTCTGCTAGGCCGCCCCCCAGCAAGGTAGGCCTGGGTCAGCCCTACCGACTCTGGAGTGAATCATTTCTGTCAAATAACTAGCGGCGGATGTTCGGGGCACTCTGAAAAATGAATTTTGGGCTCTCGTGATTTTTATTTGTCCATGGTGGCATGGGTGGTATTTATCTCTCTTGTCCCCGCTCTCCCTGCTTTCTGAGCCTTTGTCTCCATCTGAGTCAGCATGACATGGTTGGAAAATTGCCTGTTTGGCTTTTAATGATGATTAATGTCCATAGACGCGTTTCAAATTTAGGATCTCTTGAAGAGTCTCCCAGACCGTTACCAGGAGCAACCTGCTGAGGGAGTCGGTGGTGCAGAGCTCTTTGCTTCTCCGGCCTGAGTTAGATTCCTCCTAAACTTCTCCATCTTTTCTCCAGCACCTTGTGGGCCCTTCTTGGGTCTTTGGCACGAGGAGCTCAGTTGGAGCAGATGGGAGAGCCCCTGTCTGGTGAGCTCAGCCTCCCCTCTTGGTCACTTGTTAGTGCTTCACCAGGGGGCATCTGGAAGGGTCACTCCTTCTTGCCCCTCCCTTCCTCCCCCCAAATCAGGGAGGCCAACGAGGAGCTTAATTTTCTCAACAGCAGGTGCCTGTCATCTATCTGAAGATAGTTGCCAACATCTGGTACAATTGCCTCCGCAAACGCAGTAACAAGGCGGCCTGCAGTTCAATCGCAGAGCGAGCATCACCGCTTTAATGATAACAAGCTGTTGGCCTCCCCTCTGAGATGAATCCATCTCACAGATGTTTGTCTAGTTTTGGCAATCGTATCGCACTATAGCTTTGGTGATTATGCTCAACTGGAGACTATTACAATAAAAGAAGTTTGAACTTGTTCCATTTTTGTACCCCACCCCCTTCTCCCCTGTTCTGAGGTATAATTTATATCAATGGCTGTAATATTGGTTCCATTACGGAGGCCTCTTTACTTTTTATGATGTCGCCGAAGCTGCAGCTTATAGCCCGGCTTCCTGCACAGGTTAATGTGTTTTAGCTCCATCAACGCTTTTAATGTCCACGCTTAATGGCCCCGTGGCAGTCCCTCACCCTCCGTCGACACGCATGTTGACACTGAGAGGTCATGTGATTGCTTTGACAGAGCATCTCCAGCCGTAGATAGCTATAGCTCGTGTGTGTACGCAGGTCGTCAGCGTGGGTCACCAGGGGGCCTGGTGCTTGCACACGACAGAGCGTAGATGGGAAGGAGAGGTTTTCCCCGAAAGGAGCAGTAGGAGACAAGGCCCGGACATGTAGACCCTCTAGACTGCCTTTGGCCGTGCTCGCTTCCTCTCTCCCTTTTCCCCATTCATTCTTCTCCTGCTTCCCCTCCTCTTCCTTCTAAGGAGGCACAGTGTACTTTTACTGAAACAAATAAACAAATCACACCTTGCTGAAAGGGCATTTAGAGGCCTGTCAGGAGGTCTGATGCTGCAGTGTTCAACATTTTGGGCTTTAATATTACACAGTGGTTTAATATTTAATATTACACCGTTTTACTATTATCATTCTATATGTGAAACTTGAAAGGAACTATTAACCCATTCCGATCATATTAGTGGTCATAAATATCAGGTATTTTTTAATAACAACTATCACCGTTGCCTCTCTGCTGTGTACTGGCCACCACGACGGTTGCTTTCATTAATCTATAAATATGTAATTCTTGCAGTACCCCTGTGAGGTAGGTATTTGTGCGCCCATTGTCACAGCTGAGGACAATGAGGCTGAGGGACAGGGCGGTGCATGCTCAGTGTCGCGAGGCTGCTGAGGGGCAGAGGGCGATCTCAGGTTGGGGATGGAGAATGCCAAACCCACCCAGGCTCGCTCTCCAGCCGCCCTTGTCATCACCGGCCCTGCTTGCAACCTGATTTGATGTCATGGAAAAATCTGCCCATCCGAGATGTGGCACATTATATAAATCAGTACAAGATAAATCACTGTCATCACTTGACATTTAAGCCTTTTTTCATTTTAATTTGGATATTATCTTGTCATAGATTAGGAAATGGAATTTTGGCAAGGTATTATTTTTGGCCGAGCACTTACGAATGGGTGAGTCAGCCTGGCTATGGATGTATCACTGGTGGCAGGGCACCATGAGTTTCTTTTCCTTGTCCAGAAATAGATGTTGGTCTCCTTGCTGGTGACAATTCAGGAGGCCCTGGACAACTGCACTGAGCATGTGTGTAGGAGCCTTCTACGAGGGACCAACAGAGCGACCTCATCTTAGCCTCTGGGATAGGACTCTATTCTATAAGGAGTTCTCAGACGTGTGGGTTTGTCCTATAGGGAGAGAGAAAACTCTTCCCAGAAAGTTAAAATAGAGTGATCTTTTGGAATGCTCATCAGAATAGAAACCATTGAGATGGCCCATGAAAAATAATAGTTCTCGGAAATGGCTAAAAATGTGAAGTTTGAAATCCAGCAGATTATTAAAGACTTGGGGACGTTATCTTTGCTGTTAGAGTTAAGTATATGCTTTTAACCTGCGCCATACACGGTAATAGAAATGGCCCCACGCAGAAATTAAAGACCTGCTAATTCCTCTTGTGACCTTGGGCAGCATTTACTTCTCTGCGCCTTGGCCATTTCTTCTATACATTTTGGATTTATAGACATTGGATGACTGTCCAGATCTGTTCTGGCCCTGGAGTTGTATTCTGTTGGCCTGCTTGTGGCTTTCCACGATTGGAGTGACTTTTTTGCGGATCTCCCATTGCTAGCCTCTCTGTCTGAACTAGATTCCAAGGTGCCCAGGTTAAGGCAGGCATAATTTAGCATCTGGTAAATTCCGACTGTGGATTTGGAACCTTCCCTTCCTTCACTTCCCCTCCCTCAGCGCAGATCTCTTGTACCAGGAGTCAGATGTGAAACTTTTCATTTCCTCCCCGTGTTTTACATGGGGGTGCCTGCCCCTCCTCACCGAATTCGTGCTTCCTCTCCGGTGCTAGAGCCAAACCACCAAAGTGGAGCAAAGACGTGTGGTGCAGCTTTTCCCAGTTTTTCTCTTGCGGTAGTTACAATATTATTAAAAATCCATTAAATTTTAATGTACCCTATAAAATATGTGCTCTTGTGAAAGCAAGCACAGATAATTATTTCTGATGAATAAACCAGGAGGACAAGTATGTATGAAGTTCATGCTGCAGCATTCAATTTTTATTATATACATCTCCTGCAGGGGCAATCACTGTGATGTTCCGGCTGCTGTGTGGAGGGCCAGTTCTCGGAGATCCTTCGGGGGCGACATGAACCCTGAACTATGCGGGTGTTCTCAGAGCTCGTTATTACATGGACAGAAAGAGCCCTGTGTAGTAGCTGTCTCCTGTTAAGCTCTTCAAACCAAAGAAGGAGGAGGAGAAAAATGCTGTCTCCTCGGTAGTCCGAGGTAGCCTTATGGGATGAGGAGCCAACTCAGACGTGCATTTGAAGTTCTTCTGCCTGGTGACTCTGTTCCCAGGAGCCTGACTCTTGGCTTCTCTGAGTATTTGTTTTCCTAAATGAGGGGTGGGCGTTCTGTCTGCCTAGGGGCTTGGAGAGGCACAGAGGAATCTGTGCCTGGCTCAGACTGGGGGTTCTGACTTGTAGGTGCCCCCCTTTTGTTCCCTTTCCTCTTCTGAGGATGCTTTGAAACTTTGCTCGTAGCTCCAGAAGTTGGAAGACAGAGCCTGGCCTCCTGGGGGCCGTGTGGTGTGAGGCTTGGACATCATTAACACATTACTTCGTCTAGCGTCACAGCCTGCCGGGCTCTGGACCTTCCTCTGTGCTCCAGAGGTGGCGGCTTCCGTGTTGTTTTGAAAAGCTGCACCTGCAAGGTAGCAGGAAATGCTTCCCGTTGGGAACTGGACTGGGGGTTGGGGAGTTGCTGGTCAGCCTGGTCTCCCCTCTCAGCCTGCCTCTGGCCTCTGCACCTGATGGCTCCAGTGCAGGTGACGGCATCCCCTAAATGGGAGGTGACATGGCTTAGAAGAACCAAAGGGAGGGAGCTCGGCCCAGCAGACCCTCCTGGGATTAGTTGGGAGGTCTTGCCTGGGAGCTGACACCCGATCTGCTTTGCAGATCCGCTTTGCAATTCCTGATCCTCAGCAAGGCCCTAGTTCCTTCCTGGGGCAGGGTTAGTCATCCCGCAGGATCCGGCCCTGCAGGCGGTGGGGCAGGATTCAGGAAACACTTGTAATGGTTGAAAGTCAAGGGCTTATACAACAAGCCCTTCTTCCCAGGCTGCAGAGTTGCTTTACTCTCTCCCATCCAGTCCCACTCAGCAACCTGAAGAGGGGAGGGCCAAGGCTGTAGGTTGCATGGAGCTATTCTGGAATATTCCGAAACTAGAGTTGGATTCAGCTGCTGGGATCGGTGCTTAAGATAGTCCAACACTTCGCATAGAATTGGGTGATCTGTAAATGAAGGAGGTTGATTTCTAGCAGCAATTATGATTTTGTTTGGAAACAAAAAAGGCGTGCTAGACAAGATTAAATACAGAAGTAAACAGAGAACTAATAAATCCCTTCATTTTTCATCGCCATGAGATAACCCATTGTAACATTTTAGTGCGGCTTCCAGAGGTCTGTCTGCGCTTCTATAAACATATGGCTGTGTACACTTTTACATAAATGGGATTGCATGTGGTATTTGCCAGACAGCTTTTTCCGTTCAACAATATGTCAGAGACATCTTTCCGTGTCAGTATGCCCTACATGGTCATATTTGACGCCTTTATTGTTTCTGTGATATCGATGTCCTGTGACTGATTTACACAAACCCTTAGTTAGGAACATTTAGGTTGTTTTCGCTATCATTATGATTGTTATTTGCTATTATAACCAGTGCTATCAGGACCGCCCTTGTGAATGCATTTCTTTCCCGCTGTACTTGCAACCCTGCAATTCTGCTGCTAGGGGTTTACCATAAGGAGATAATAATACATTTTACAATTTGCTATTTATTGCCAAACTGCCCCGCAGGGAGGATGTACTAATTCACACTTCTACCAGGAAAGGGCGGTATAAGTGTGAGCCTGAGCTCTTGGTCTTTGGATTGTTGCACCCAAGTTTTTCTAAAATTTGTATCCCTCTGAACTTTGTCCTATGAAACTTTTTTTTTTAATATTGAAAAGTGAGGAATCTGTTTTACTTGGACTTTTAAATGCTTTTCCATTGCCTGTGTATTCCTGCTGTGAGGTCTTAAATTGTTTCGGGAGTTTCAGGAGAGACCTGGAGTTGAGTTTATCTTTCAGGTTGTCGACTTCAAACGAAAATGGTGGCAGATAAAATGTTTTCAAGTGGGTATGTTTAGTCATGATTTTTAGTGAGTTTTTCATCAGTGTTCCTAGCTGCGTGCCAGTTTTGTGCCTGAAAGAATATAACTGAAGACAAATGGTGACTTTTTACCTTCCTATAATACATTTGGCAATTACATCTTGCCTTGTAAAAGCACCGCCGTTGTTATTTAAATTTTGCATCGCTCTTTTACATAAAGGTTCAGCTTGCTACCTGTTTATCTTTTCCCTCCAGCCTAAGGGCTGCAGATGGCTGCTTTTGTGTGTGGGCCTGTGGTGTGTGGGGCCGGTGCCCTGTTCTCAGTGGTCACCCAGTGGCCTTTTTGTGACTTTTCTCCAATTACAAAGTTTTAGCGTTGGGAGGTCTCTGAGAGTCAACTTTCGCCCCATTGTAGACATGTCTTTCATCTTTTGTCCATTTCAGTTTATTTCTTCCGTTCAATAAATAGTTGTCGAGTGCTTCTGATACACCGGGTGCTGAGGTGACTGCGCAATGACAGTGTTCCCCGCCTAAAGGAGGGGCAGAGGACGAATGGGTTTCCATACAGCATCCAAAGCGCCAAGCACAGGCCTGGCGCACACGCGGTCTTTCTCACCTTTTACATCTGCGTTTGGTAAAAGCCTCCAGAGAAAGGCTTATTTCGATAGAGGCCAGCACTCGGCAGCCTTAGAGTGAAGGTTTTAGTTAAGCAGGGCCTGGTGGAGAAGTGTTTGGGGAACAGATTAAGAGGAAGCAAACTCTCCATTGGATGCAAAAGCAGGCGGTGCCAAAGGCCACAGGCCAGTGCTGCGGTGGCTTTGCCAGGCCGCAGGTGGGGGGCACCTGAGAGGTCCTGTCAGATGTTTTCGAAGGATCTGGAGCGAGGGAAGCTCTGTGTTTCCCCCGGTTGGGACTGGCATGAGCAAAGGCAGGAATGTGGGTGGGGATCTCACAGGATGTGGGGAGACCAGCGTGGTTGTAGAAGAGGGTGTGAGTGGGGACCCGGCTTCTCTCCATGGTGAGTAAAAGGTGTAAACCCACCTTCCCCATCGTGTGCTTCCAGGGAGTAAGTGTGGCAGCATATATAAAGCACCTGACACCAAGTGGGGGTTAATAAATGTTGCGGTGTCATTAAATATTAATACATTGGATTAAAAAGTTAGTCTCACCTCTCCACTCGATCCATATGGGAAGCTATTCTGCAGTATTCCTGACAAGTTTGATTTTTTTACGCATTTCTTTCAGCCTTCCAAGGCATCAGCTTCCATTTTTGATTGGCTTTTAATGGTTTAAGGAAGAACATTTCAGGAGTAAAAATACGCTTCCCTGCTTGATGAGCACACAGTTCTTTATTTCGGCTTTTTGAGCTCCACAGAGGAATGACTCTTCCCCCTTCACACATAATGTATTGTTTTGTTTTGAGACAGGGTCATGCTCTATCACCTGGACTAGAGTGCAGTGGCCTCATCACAGGTCACTGCAACCTCAAACTCCTGGGCTCAAGCAATCTTCCTGCTTCAGCCTCCCAAGTAGCTGATATTACAGGCATGCATCACCACACCTGGCTAATTTTTCTATTTTTTTGTAGAGATGGGATCTCACTTTTGTTCGATTCTGGTCTCGAACTCCTAGCCTCAAGTGATCCTCCCGCCTCAGTCTCCCAAAGTACTAGGATTACAGCTGTGAGCCACTGCACCTGGCCACATAATGTATTTTTAGCAATTCTTTAGTCCATATAGATATAGATCTTATATAGATTAGATATATAGGTATATAAAGGATATATATTTTATCAGTGGTTTGATATATATGTCATTGGTTCTCAAATCTGGCTATTATTGAGATTTTCTAAAGAGCTTTTAAACAGTACAAATTCACAGACCCGTCTTTGGAGATTAGATGGTAGTTCTGTAGTAGAGTCTGAGCGTCTATGTTTAAAAGTCCTAATGTACAGCTAGAGTTGGGAAATATTGGGTACCTGCTTTTGTATTTAGAATGAAGACAATCACTCTTCTAGAGGCACACAAAGTTAATCTAGTAGCAGAAAACTTGGTCCCAAACCAAAATCTTGTGTTTCAAATCTCATGTTTTGTCTACTGTATCATGAAGTTTCGTTGTGTAGGCACAGTGAGATCTCCCAGCTCCACCGTATCGTCTGTTTTCCAAGATAAACATACCCCATTACTTCAGTTCTTTCTACTCTGTGATTCTGAGTGTCCTCTGCTTTCCTAGGAAATAACATTTGCCACTCAGCATATATTTGTGGTACATTCTATGGGCCAACCAGAGAGCTAGGCATTGGGAATCAAGATTGTCCAGAAGAAAAGATTCCCAAACTGAATATAATGCCTTAGACATGGCCATCAAGATCTTTCCCCGCATACCTGGCTCTTCCTAATGTGGGGAGCAGCCCTTCCTGGATCTGAGAGCATCCTCAGTCCAACCACGGCATACTCACGTAGACCTGGCTTCAGAGAGGGAGGACTTTCTAGATGGTACATGGGCTCTTTCAAATCAGCCCTGCATTTCACCTTGATCCCACACAGCCACCAAATATGCAGCATGGCTCTAAGATCCCTGGGGGAAAAGGGCTGGCCCCTAGTTTTGGAAACTTTGGGGGTTGTTTTGTGTGTCTAGAAGCTTGACTTCAGTGGTTTTGCTCTCCCGATAAGAGGAGGAAAAGCTGCTAGTGTGCTGTCAGACTCTGGGAAAGCCATTTTTGCAGGGGCGACGTTTGTGCTGATATTCCAGTGACTCTTGCTGGCACTGTCCTTCCTGGCTGGATGTTTTTGGAGCTTCCATCCACTCATCCGGCATCCGGGGAGGCTGTGATGAAGCGAGGGCCATCTGTCAGGGACCAGATAGCAAGGACGTTTGCAGCGAGCGCATTGAAGGTTGGCCTAGATGACCAGCAAGGGCTTCTCGTGCCGTGCGTGCCTGGACTTCCACCTCCCCCTGCTGAGTTTTGACTTCTGCTTAGGGGCAGTCATAGCTAGGGGAGCTCTAGTCTTTAACAAACCAACCAACCAAACAGTAACCCCTCAGACAGTTCACACGCATTATGGGATGTTTTTAAAAAATCATGAATATGTTAAAATAGCTAAGCAAAAGGACGACTTTACAGTCCCATTGTGGAGAGCCAGGCGCTATTAGCACTTTGGTGGGTGCCCTTCCAGACGCGCCAGCGGCGCATTCGCTCTACAGCCGTCACATGGTGACGAACGTGGACGCTGGAGGCAGGCGGGCCTGGCTGCCGGTTCTTGGCCCCATCACTTCCCAACTGTGTGACCTTGGGCAAATTAATCTATCTATAAAATGGTGATATAATAGAACGTATTTTATAGGACCGGGAGTCTCAAAGGAGATAGATGCATGGAAGTGCTTAGCAGAGGACCTCACGCACAGTGGTTGCTCAGTATGTTTATTTAAATCATGTGTGCCTTATTATTTATAAGAGCGGGACTCCCTCCAACGTCTTGAGATTGTTAGCACATGACCATGAATAAAAGCATCGACATTTTGCCCATCCCTTGGAAATTCTTTTGCCACCAAGGAAAACTCACCCCAAAGTTAACGTGATGTGCTTTTAATGGTAAACACCATCATTTTGCCGCACGGTAATTAGGCATGAATGGCAAACAGTTCACATGAGTGATTATAATTAATTTAGTAGTGCTTTTAAATTCTTTTTCAGCCCAATCCAAGCTTGCCTCCTTCCCTCTTCTCATGTGCTTGTCTTGCACTAGTAGTGAGTGTGGAGGCTGCCTTTGTGAGCATGTTCCTTGAGGGCAGCAGTGGTGGTTTCTTCTTTGTACCCCCACTCTCCTGGGGCTCAAGTTTGCTAGCGATCCAGGACACCTGTCCACTGGTTCCTTTATTCACTCAAAAGCCATTAGCTAACACATATTCCCCTAAAGGCAACAGCCTTATTTTCATAGGATTTATTTTTCTTATTCTTGCTCTTCACCCCTCATCCTCCCATGTAAGAGGCTTCAGAGCTGCACTCTGCAGATTTCATCTGTTTGTCTTCTTTTCAAGGCCGAGACCTCTGAGTACCCCCTCTCCCTGGCCTGTGTGCTGACAGCCCTGAGTGTGGCCATGTTGGGGAATGTGGAGGAAGTGGGCAAGACCACCGTATTGGGGGGTGGTGAGATCAGAGCTTAGAGCAAGAGGGGCCCTCTGGCCACGGAGGTGAGCAGCTTTCACCGTGTAGAGGGTCTGGTTTGGCTGTCCTGCCTTCCTCTTCTTCCTGAATTTGGCACTGGTTATGATTTAGGAGCAATGGAGGTGGCTCCTCCAAGAAGCACCAACAGACAGAAACTCCGTTTGCTCTGTCTTTGGCTGTAGAGCCTTTAACTGGAGACGGTGGTCTTTATTCCACAATTAGGTAAAATGCCCCCAGTTGCTGAAACCCCTTCAGTGTCACATGGCACCTGATAGCAGCCGCCTCTGCTGTGGGCTAACTGGAGGATGCTGAGCTGGAAGACCCAGTAGAGACGCTGCCACCCAGCAGTTGTGGGATCACTTTTTCGTCCTGGCTCTGAATATCTCCATCTGCCCCTCACCCTGTTGGAACTCACACTCTTGAGGTCAAACAGACCTGGGTTTGGATCTAGCACCGGTGGAATGTGGGACCCTGAACCAGTTACTCGACTCCTCTGAGCTCAGTTGCCTCCGAGCTCAGTTGCCTCCTTTTGAAAAGTGAGGATCATAATTCCCTGCCTCCCATGGCGTGGTTAGGCTCAGAAGAGAGAATTTTTACAAAATCATTTGCAACTCTGGGTACTTATAGATGCTCAGTAAATGTTATTTTTTCATCAAGCCCTTCTGGGGGTATTTTAGCATGCATGATACCTACTGCCTTCATAGAAAGTTCCAGCTGACTTTGGATCAACTGGAGAGTGGAGGCTTTGCCCCCTCACCCATTAGAATTGCCTTGCCTGATACCATGATGTTCACTGACTACTTAGTTAAAGGAAGGGCAAAAAAACCCTGAAATCCATGAGCACATAGGTGCTAAGCGACATTTCAACATGCCCACCCGGTTTCCCCCGGGGTCTCAGCCCTGACTCTGGGCCTCCTGCAGCTGCAGAGCTTTGGTTTCTAATCAGTGGGTTGTCCTGCTCGTGGGCCCAAGGCGGGTGCCCCAAAGAACAGGTGTGGCTTTCTCTAGCCACTTAAGGAGGGGGCACGTTTTCATGTGCACACTTAAATAAGTAACTCATTGTTTCTTCCTGGTTGCTGCGGGCGTCTCCTCCCGGTTGCATTCCTTCATTGTGACCCTCCTGTCTTGAAGACTCCATTCCTCCAAGGTCTCGCTTTTCTGTAACTGGTCAGACTCGTGGGCTGGGAGCGCAGGCGGCCTGTACTTTAGACATCAGCCCTTTTTCTCCTCTGACACTCAGAGTCAGCTCCTCCTGAGCACAGAAATCAGAGCCCTGTGGCTCACGTGGCCACCATGTAGGATGTGGGGTGGCACCAGCTACTTGGGGCTGAGCTGGCAGCCTGGCTGGGAGGCTCCTTAGATGCTAAATGGGTCGCAGATGGAATCAGCCCCTTTGAGTACCTGCACTGTGGGTGTCTACATATCCCTTTAAATTTATGGATGGAGGCAGCCGCAGGGCCGGGAGGTTCGGGGGCCGCGAGGCCAGCTGTGTTGTAGCATGGGCAGCGTGGCTCGTCCTTTTATACACCCTGCATGTGGTCACTGGAGGCCAGAAGCACCTGTGGTCTCAGAGGGAGGATCTGTCTGACACGAGAAGGCAGAGATGTGATGTCAAAACTACTTCCTGCCCCCCCGGAACGGTTTCTCAGAGCTCAGCCGTCCCGTCTTCCTGTCTTGCAATCCTTCTGTGGCCTTTCTGCCTTCCGAAAGACTTGATTATGGTAGAAAGAGGATGGGACCATGGGTCAGAGTGGGCCTCGTTCCAGCTCTGCAGCAAATGAGCTCTGATTTGTCGGGAAGGCTGGGGGGGACCCCACTTTGCACTCTGACCCCCCGTTGTGTCCAGTTGCCCTGGGCAAGTCAGCCAGGTAACGCTGTACACAGAGCCCTCCCTTGGAGCACAGCCTCAGCTGGGCACTTGGCTGGGGCGTGGACTGTGGAGAGAAGGCTTCCCCTGGTCCGTAGGTACGACTTGCTGTGTCCCCTTGCAGCACAAATGTGTTCCCACTAATCTGCGCCTCTCTCCCTGCAACACGTTCAGCCTTTAATTGTAACTATTAATCACGCCGAGTTGTGTCGCACTTCATAACCCTTCCATTAAATATTAAGCTTTAAAAAAAATTGAGCTTTCTTAATTGAATTATTGAATTACCAGGCACTTAATGTGGCTCTGGTGGATGAGAAGCACGGAATTTCAGCTTGGGAAGGGATCTTAGTTTCCTCATCTGTGACGCAGCGGGTTTTTGAGGCCCAGAGGAGCGACAAGGCTTGCTGAAGGTCTGCGGCCCAGGAGAGACTTGAACCTGTGTCCCTCTTTCCACATCTGCTCTGCTGCCTCTTTCTGCAGGTGGCTCTGGGCCTGGCACAGAGCCCTTCTCAGGTTTGCACTGTGCCGAGTTTTTCTAGCCTTCCCCAGCACTGGGGTTGGGTTTGGGTGGAGACCGTCACATGCAGGCGTTGGAAAGGCTGCTTCTCTCTGGAATCTGGCAGCCTGTCCTCGGGCTGAGATGCTCGCCGGGCCCTGGCTCCTTCCCTGGAGATGTTCGTGCCCGCGTCCTCGGCCACCGTGCATCTTCCTCCCACTTTCTCCCTGCAGCTCAGGCCTCTCCCCACTCCCTTACCACGCCAGACATTTCCATCTGAATGTCCCAGGCTCATCTCACCTTCATGCTCCTCCCACAGACCTCACTGCCTGGTCTCCGGCCTTGAATTCCTGTCTGGGAGAACAGTGGCGCTTCTGACAGCTCTTCCTGACTCATTCCTTGAGACTGATGTTTATCTGCTAAGCAGTTCCGGTGTTCACCGCTTCCCTCTCCTGCCTGCTGTCCCCATCTCCAGCCAGGCGGAACCAGTTCTGCTTCCTAATGTGATTCCCTGTCACATTCCCCGTGCTCTGACCTGTCTTGCCCTCTACCAGACACATCTTCCTTAAACCTGTTTTCACGGGACAGTCCTCTGCTCCCAGCTTGCAGTGGCTTCGTGCTTCCTGCCACAGCAAAACTGCAGTCCTCTCGACTGAGCTCATGCAGACGGGCCCTTCCAGTGTGACAGGCACCGTCATCCGTGCTGCCACCTCCCTAAGGGAAAAGGCCTGAGACCCAAGATGGAGTGATGAGGAGAGGGAGGCTTAGACACGAAGGCGGCACGCTGAGTTGGGGTACTGGGTAGACGGTGTCCCAAATTCATGTCTCCCTGGAACCTCAGAATGTGACCTTATTTGAAAATAGGAGTGTTTGCAGATATAATTAGGTAACACGAGGTCATACTGGACTAGGGTGGGCCCTATTGCAGCCACTGGTATCCTTGTAAGAAGGGGGAAATTTGGACACGGAGGACACACATGGGGAAGGGTGCTGTGTGAAGACGGAGACTTGGAATGGTGCAGATCAGCCCAAGGAACACCAGGGATTGCTGGGAGCTACCAGAAAGCAGGAGAGGGGCCTGGAGCAGATTCTCCCTAGAGCCTTCAGAAGGAACCAATGCTGCTGACACCTTGACTTCACACTTTCAGCCTCTAGAACTGAGACAATAAATTTCTGGTGTTTTAAGCCACCCAGGTGGCAGTTCTTTGTTCTGGCAGTCCTAGGAAACCTACGTGCTGGGGAAGCCATGCTTTGAAACCAGGTCATCTGAGTCCAAGTCCAGGGATGTTTTCGCTGTACTCAGCTACCCGCCCCTGCCTGGCCTCATGGACTTCCCTAATGTGAGCCCTCCCTAAGAAGTATTAACTGCGATGATCCCCAAGCACCTGTCTTTGGGGTTCATCAGCCGTTTCTTTTTTCTTTTTAAAAGTTTTTATAATTTTGCTTGAAGCATTCATTCGATAATCTTTTTTGAGATAGGATCCCTCTCTGTTGCCCTGGCTAGAGTGCAGTGGTGTCATCATAGCTCACTGCAACCTCCAACTCCTGGGCTCAAGCGATCCTCCTGCCTCAGCCTCCCAAGTAGCTGGGACTACAGGCGCGTTCCACCACAGTCTGCTAATTTTTTCTGTTTTTAGTAGAGATGGGGTCTCACTCTTGCTCAGGCTGGTCTTGAATTCCTGACCTCAAGTGATCCTCCTGCCTCAGCCTCCCCAGGTGCTAGGATTACAGGAGTGAGCCACCACACCTGGCCACCAGCACCTCATCTTCTTGTGTTGCTCGTGTGGACCTCTTGTCCTTTGTTGGCACTGTCATTCATTCCTGTGGTCCCCTCCTCCTTCACCTCTCTCAACAAATTTTTTTTTTTGTGGTATAAATTTATTTTAAATTTAATTTTTGGTGGTGGGGGTATACAATGTGATGTTTAAAATTTTTTTGATTTTATTTTTAATTGACAAATACTAATTATATATATTTATGGGATACAGTGTGATGTTATGATACATGTATACATTGTGGAATGAATAAATCAGGCTGATTAACATAGCCATCGTCTTACATACTTATAATTTCTTTATGGCAAGGACATACTAACAATTTTGAAATACACGTTATTATTTGCTGTAGTCACCGTGCTAAGCTATAGATCTCTAGAACTTATCTTCCTGTCTATCTGAAACTTTCCACCCTTTGACTAACATCTCCGTCTTCCCTGTTCACCCCCATCTTCTGGTAACCACCATTCTACTCTCCAGTTCCACGAGTTTGACTGTTTGAGATTCCACATAGAAATGAAACCATGTGGTATTTGGTGTTTGTCTTTCTGTGCCTGGCTTATTTCACTTAGCATAATGTCCTCCAGGTTCATCCATGTTGTAAATGACAGGATTTCTTTTTTTTTAAAGGCCGAATAGTATTTCATTGTGTGTGTGTGTGTGTGTGTGTGTGTGTGTGTGTCACATTTTCTTTATCCATCCATCCATCAATGGGCACTTAGGCTGTTTGCATGTCTGGCTGTTGTGACTAGTGTTGCAGTGAACACATTTGTACTGAGTGTCTGCAATATGCCAGGTGCTACGCTGGGCACTGGGGGATATAAGATGGACCAAGTTCTTGCTTTCGCGGAACATAACTTCCGTGGAGGGTTGAGGGGAAGGCACACAGATGGCCAACAAATAACAAAAATATCCAAAATAACAAAAAAATGATAGTTCCCTTTGCTGTGAAGAAAATAATATCTGCTAATGTAAGAGAGTGCTTGGGACTGCTTTTGATGGGGTGGTCAGAGAAGGCTCTCTCTTTGAAGCTAAGACCTGAATGAAAGAAGGGGCCAGCTGTGTGCAGATCTGGGGGACAGTCGTCCCGGCAGAGGGAGCAGGCAGTGCAAAGGCCCTGGGGTGGGACAGAATTTGGTGATTCGAGGATCAGAAGGAAGGCTGGTGTGATGGCGCCCGGTGTGTAGGGGAAGAGGCAGGTAGGCCACGCAGAGCTCTGCAAGCCGTGGAAAGAAGTTTCAGTTTTGTTCTAAGTGCCATGGGAAGCCTTTGGAAGGTTTTACGTGGACAAGTGACAAGATCAGTGTTTTTAAAGGTCACTTGGATTTTTCTGTAGGGACTGGATAGTGGGGAGCCGGGTGATCTGGCTTTGATGCCCAGCTCGATTCTTTTGCTGTACACCTCTAATCCACCGTCTTCCTCCCCTGAGCTACTCTTGTACTTAAAGTCAATACAGCATGCTCACCACTTAATTAGAAAATCGTTGCAGCGGTTAAAGGGACCTCCCCAGCCAGGGAGGGCCTTAGGGCTCCGCTGATTCACGTGTGGCCCCGTTCGAATGCCTCGCACTCCTGGCGATGGCGTCGTTGCTCTTCAGATGGGACTCAGTGATGAATTTGTGTTTTATGTGGCGTTGTCTTAAGGGTGGGGGATCAGTTCATCCCTCCTAGAAAAATCTTTATCCAGGAACTGCCATACTCATAGGATAACCAAATTATGGCCCGGGGAGACACAGGGGATTATTAGCTCTGCTGGACGCATGGGAAACTGAAGCTCTGGGAGGATGTGGGTCCTTGAGTGAGGATCGGAGCCCAGGTCTGCTGGACCGTGAAACACGCATCTTCTTCCCTGCACGCCGGGGCTTGCGGTGGAGGCTCAGCTCGTGCAGTGAATGCGTGTCTGAAAAATCTGTGACTGAGTGGTGAAGCAGTTAGAATTGGGCAAGTTCCCAGTGGCTGGTGGAAGCAGGCATCAGTGTAGGGATTAAGAATTTTGGGATGAGATAAACCTGGGATCGAATTCTGGTGTGGCCTTGGGCAAGTGACTTCATTGAGCCCCAGTATGTTGATCTGTAAGGTGGGACGAATAATAAAGTAACTGCTTCACTGGGATGTGATGGGGCTTAGAATTCATGAAAGGAGCTTGGTAGAGTGAGTGGCACAGAATGTGCACTCAGTAAATAACTTGCTTTTGTGCCAAGGACTGGGAACCGCTTATAGAAGGAGGAAGGTGTGTTCACACATCTGTGGGGAAAACTGTTGTACTTGTGTTCTGGCGACGAGGTTCTCTGAAAAGTATGGACAAAAGAAAACATGCCCCGCTGGGTGGATGCAGGGAGAGAGATGGAGCGTGGGCCTTGCCCTGCAAGATGAGTGTTGGTATGTGTGGGAAATGGAAGTCGAGAGATTCAGGAGACTGGGACAGAGGAGCCTTTGGGTCCAGGCAGCCATTCTTACAGGGGTGGCGGGGGCTGAGAGCAGGCAGAGCTGGAGAGTTGAGTCGAAGTGGAAGACCAGTGCTCACAGGAGTGTCCAATAAAACCACTCCTCTGAATATGACAGAGGTGAATCATAAAGTCATAAAAGTTTTAAAATTGGAGGACCCAAGAGAGCATCTAGTCCTGCCAGAGGTCAGACAGGGTTATTTTGCAAGCAGAGGTGGGTACTGACAGTGCTCAGGTTTTAGAGAAAACATTTCCTTCCTGTCTCTTCTCCTGGTTGGCTCACCTCTCCCCAGCTGAGAGGTGTCTGACTTCGGGTTGAAGGACGTGAGAGACACTCACAGCCTGGAGCCTGGTGTGTGCATTGTTGATGAATCCCCAAGGTTGAGCTGAGACACTTGTGTGGTGGATGAAGTGTCTGCTGAATATCAGCAGAAATGTTTTTCATCTTCCTGATGAGAAGTGAAAGTGGGAAAGAAGATTTGGGCGTCTCATTTCACGGGAATGCCTTTATCGATGGTGATTGTACACTTTGCGGCAGTAACCTCTCTTTTGGGTTTATTTTGTTCCCCATCCTAACTCATTTCTTCATCTATTTTTATCGTGTTCTGGGAATTTTTTATAAGACACCTCCAATCCCTTTTGGAAAAGAGTGAGGTGGAAATAAATAAATGGAGTCTCTTGGCTTTGGCTTCGGCTTCCCAGTCTTGGGAAGGATGACTTGATCCGCCAGATCTCTGGGATGCCAGTAATGAACTTGGGTCGGGTCAAAACTCGAATTCCAGTTCAGGGAGGGACTTGACAGTGGGACTGCTGTTTCTGGGGGTCACGGGGTGGCCATAGCATGGACTGGGGATTGAACTGGGGAGGATACCTGAGGGGCTGGGGAGGGGAGAGAGAGAGTGTTTTCAGTGGGTTGTCAGGTAGCATTCCAGTGTTCACTGCAGGGAAGTTCTTCTTGAAACTTTTGTACTTGGCAAAAGATTCAGGGATGCATATTTCCGGCTTTTTACCCAGATAATAGTAAGGAGAGGTATGAGGAAAGGAAAAAGGAAAACCTGCAAGTTCATATAGCCTGCTCCCTGCATTCTAGTGTGGACCAAATGATTCCCAAAGAGGCCCAACTAAAAATAAGTTAATATCCTGTTTCTAGTAGTCTGAGTAAAGCACTTCTTTTTCTACTGACCTATTCAATAAATATTTATCAAGTTCGTGATACTATGTGGAAGAAGGTAGCCATGGCCTCACCCTCAAGGAGCCTAATCTCATGGGGAAGGCTGGCGTTAGACACACACACACACGTGTAATGACAGTCGTCATAGGTGCTGAGAATGGAGAGCACAGTGGGTTTTTTGAGAGGGAGACCGGGACCTAATCTGGGTCTGGTGCTTATGGAGGGCCTCTCTGCGCATGTTTAGCCTTTGTGGCTTCGCTGCAGCCTCTACCTCCCTGCTCCTTCCCCAGCAGAGGTGGGTTGGGGCAGGCGGTTTGGCCTGAGCTGGGACGCATGGCTGGTGACATGCCCTGGGGAGGAGGGTCTGGTGGAGGGTAACAGCAGCTCTCCCCAGCAAGCCTTCCGCTCCCCGGCTTGGCCACCTGTTCCAAACGGCTGGTTCCCAAGGGCAGCCCTGCCAGGGGTTCGGTAACGGGTGCCATTTCTCAGAAGGGGCTGGCCGCAGAGATAAGACCACAGTGACAAGGGGGCCATAAATTGTTACCTGTGCCTTTTGGTTACCCCCTCTTCCTATGTCCCCTCCTTCCTGAGCCGGTGGGGTTGGATTTAGCAACAGGGTTTCTGTTCATGGGAGGGAGCAGAACACTGACTTTTCTGGAGGCTGGGCGTAATCACCAAGATGCAGAGCCCTGATAGGGAAAATCAATTTAATTTCTGTTGCTCTGTGACAAGGAGGTGGGACCAGCAGGAAGGTCAGGACTGTTTTGAAAGCCACATTTCAGTTAAGAACATAAAACACTCCCTCTAAGGGATTTTTAAAAATAAAGTATTTCAGACGGGGAAAATGGAAGTGGGTCGAGATGGGGGTTTAATCAGAGGAGCAGGGCAGACCCCGTGGACGTCCCAGTCAGTGTGGAACCCGGCGCCTGGGAATTGCGGCTCTCCCAAGAGGAGAGCTGTGTTGCATGTCCGTGTAGTTGGGTCACTTGGAACTTGCTGCAGTAGAGGACACTTCGTTAGATGTCCGTTTCCTGGGACATGATTTGAGGCACCGTTCTCTCTTCTAGTGGTTGATACTGGGGAAGTCTCAGCTTCCCACAGTTTTTGGTTGCTCAGATCAAAGTGTGCGATGAATGGGGTTTTGCAGGTTGGAGGCTGAGAGGTATCTGTAGATCTGGTTGATGGTTGCACTCAACCTGAATGTGGCATTTCCCACTCGAACTGTGGCTTCACCTGACTTGGAGGACTTGTAGGGCCCTGCGGAAAGCACCTCCTTGGCTGATAGTGGAGACTGGACGTTTGGAGGAAGAGCAGGCTCAACCCAAACCTTCAGCAGTTCCACAGAGACCTGCCTTGGGGTGACTGTCATTCATCAAATTGAGGGTGGCATTGCACTAAAGACAAGCTTTGTCTTGAAGGAGCTCAACAGCATAGAAGAATGCCCAGACTTGGGCCATTTCCTAAGATCTGATAAGTGAATAAATTTTCAGGATTCTTAGTGGATGGCCCTAAGTCTTGGGTTAGTGTGTGAGGTCCAGAGAAATCGGAGGTTTATAACCCAGTGTTAAAGGGATCCTAGCATGCCGGTTCCCTGGCTTGTAAATGTTGGTCAGATGTTATCGGTACCGTAAATGTGGTTAAATGAAGATAATTGAATGAAGGTGTGTGTGCCTATCACCTGTAATTGGAACCACTTCGTAAATTGTGCCCGTGAGGCTTGAGGTGGGATGGGATGGGGGTCTGTTCTGGCTGAGTTTCAATCCCAGTAGGATCAGCTTGCTTACGGCTTGTGGCAAGGGTGAGTGGTCTGCACTGTTCGGTCTCCCCACGGTTGGGTGGTTATTTGGATCACCAATCGATCACTTTGGGTGTTGCGACCTAGCAGCCATGCAAGGCAGTCTGAATCGTGCTCGGAAGGCGGGGCCGCAGGGCTGCTCCGAGCTGTGAGTTGGAGAGGTAGTGATGGGTGCGCCTGCGCTAATGGAGGTCTGAGGAGTGAGCCGGGAGCCCGCCGGGTCTGGCTGCCCCTCATTCCTTTGGAAACAGCTTGGCGTTTGTCATCCTTGTGACTCAGAGACCCCTTCGGACCCTGTATCTGTGGGCTTAGCAGCAGTCAGAGCCTGTCTATCAGACAGTCTTGCTGGGGTGTGCGCTCGCGCCCGCCCTAACCTTCGCTGGCGTGGCTGGGTCGGACTGGGCTCTCTGTCGAGCATCTCGCTAAAAGAGGTTAAGAGGAGGCAGGACTCACGCCACTGCGAAAGGCCAGAGAACTTTGCTGAATGGCTGGCCATCTTAAAAATGAGCCGGGCTATTTATAATTTGGCAGGCTGCCGCGCGCCTTTAATGAATGGCGGTCTGTGCGGGCTCACACGCTCTGCGTACTGGTCTGAGTGTGTGTTTGTTCATTTCTGTGCCCCTGTGCCGTGGGTGTGGACATGATTTCCCGGCTGCCCAGGGTGAGGAGCGAGGAGGTGGGGGCGCAGGCTTTGCCCTGGTCCCCAGCCCTCCAGGAGGCCACAGCTACCCTTATTTGTGTCTGGACAGTTGGCGTCTCCGGTATTTCAGGGAGTGGACCCGGACGGTGTCTTGTTACTGCTGAGGAAACGAGGCCAGGTGGGTACCTAGAGCCCACGGGCCTCAGGTCAGGGGCCACCCCGGGTGGGGGCTGAGGCTCTGGCCCACTTTCTCCTGTCAACACTGCCCCCTGCTGCTCTTCCAGAGCCGCGGGGACCTGGTTACGCTGGAGACTGATGTTTTCAGGCAGCGTGGCCCTCCGTAGGAGGCAGTGACGCCTGTAACCCACTAATGTGAGGATGGAGGCTTTGTATTTTGTTTCCATTGACGAGGATGGGTTTGCAGAACCACCCACACCCTTGCCTGGGCCTGGTGACTCATGCGGACAAGATGGCTGACCAGGGAGAGGGAGGGGTCCCACTCCCTCCAAGGCCCAAAGAGGACTGTTTTAAATACATTTGGTGCTAATTTTCTTCCCTCAGGCTCTTGGGCAGCCTGAAGTCTGGCCATCCCCCTGGGCCTCTCCTGGAGTCAGGCATGCAAGCATCCAACGCCCCTTGGGAAGTGTCCTCATGTCCCGCACACTGCCGGCTCTGCCTCTGTCACTGTCATTACCCTTTCGGCTGAGCTGGCCTGGCTGGTTTTAACTGCAGGGAGGTGAATTTTTTTTGGAGAAGTGTAAAAGTATCATCAGCCTATAGACAGACCTCTGCAGTGATTTGGAACCGGGTTCGAATCTCAGCTTTCGGACTCAGTAATTTTATACCTCTCTGAACTTCTTGGAGCTTTTGTTTCAGGAAAAGGGGACCCTGTGAGACAAAGTCCCTCTGCGATGTCTAGTACAGAAGGCAGCTCCAATCCAGGTTGCTTTCTTTTTCCTTTTCTCTCTGCCTGATTCTGTTCTTTCTTCCTTTTTGTTGTAAACTTACTGATGTAATCTCAGCCTCATAGGGGCATTATGTTGATTAACTGGGCTGTGGGAAGTACTTAGTGTGTTGGCTGGCACACGGTAGGGATACTAGCAACAGGAGCCACTGTTTTTATGGTTGTCTGTTTTAGACGAAGGTGATCCCTGCAGGAGTTTCTTTCCTTATTACTTCACTATTTATTTCGCTGTTGTAGCTTCAGGGGAGGACATCCGGATGAAGGCGTCTAAGAGAGGCATCCCCCTCCACCCCAGAGCGCTCCTTGAAGTCTGCACGTTGAAACTGGGCTCCATGTCGGTTCATGGTTTTGCACATGAGCACAGCCAATTCTGATAAACCTTCTAGAGACATTCACCTTCTTGGCTTTCAAGCATGAACAACTTCACATCCCTAAAGGGGAGTTGCTGTAAGATTCAGAACTTGGAGAGGTTTTTGTTTGGGGGTTCATTTTCCTTAAACAGCACAAGGTTGGTTGGATTTGCAGTGGGGTTTTCTGCCCACTTAGCCATATCTCCCCTCCCCATCTCCCAGAAGAAACGGGTGCTGTGTTCTCCATTCGCCTCTCCTCAGTGTGTTCCTTCCTATGGGAAACAACCCCCAGCCCCCAGGTTGTGTTGCCCAAGATGAGACCGGATGGAAATTGAGAGGGGATGTTGACAAGGCCCCGGAAGACTCGGGGAATGATGGGTGGGAGCGGGGAGGGCAGCGCTGGCTTGGGGCCACCTTCCCCTTCCTTTCTTCCCGACAGGTGTATAGAATGGCATCTCCTGCCCTCATGCTTGGGGCCTGGGATATCTCTGGCAGACAGTGCTGGAAATTTGATGCTCAGACTCTTCCACAAAATTGCCCTCATCGAAATTTGAGGAGGCGAGGAAAGGCCACAATGGGGAGAGACTCATGCTCATACAAACCAACCTCAAAGGGGTTAGGAGTCACCTCCCACCTCACCGGCTCCCTCCCAGCCCTGGGCAAATGGGGAACATGGCGGCCAGGGGCTTCAGGGCCCTGGGGACAGCTTGGTACCTCCTGCAGCCTCTCCCTCTACCTGGCCGATGATGCCTCCTGCCTGTCTACAGCTGAAGGTCCACTCCTGAATAGAAAATCCAACCAAGCCCATAGCCAGGGCTTAGGGAAGGTGGGCTGGGCGGGCCTTTTGGCTTCAGGTGACTTATTTGTGACTTCAGCCGTGGGTGAGGGGAGGCCCACATCGAGCCCTTTGCGGGTTCTGGACTCCTGCTGCCCCTTGGTGCCTGTTCTCTGGCCACCCAAGGTCCGGCAGAGTCTTGGGCGCGTCTCCATTGGCGCCGCGTGTTTTGTGGCAGCAGCTGTCGGTGCTGACTAATGAGACTTCCTGGCAGCTGTGCTGGGCACACGTGGCTCCAGCAGGAACCGCCTCTCCTCAGCCGGCAAGCAACACCGCAGCCACCCGAGACAGGCCCGAAAACGGGACGGAGAGAGGCTGCTCCTACGGGAAAGCCCTAGAAGCTGGTGACTCGTGGATCCACAGTACGCAGTTGGAAGAGCCAGCCTCCATTCTGCAGGGGAGAGGATCGGTGCCTAGGAGGGGTATCTAAGATCAAAGAGCAAGTTGGGTGCTGAGCTGACACCTAAAACCACATCTCCTCTCTGTCCCCCGAATGAGACTGCTCTACCCCAGTGAGGCTGGCTTGTCATGGGTTAGTCTTGCTTGAGGTCCCAGACTGGGCACTGTCACTCACTAGCTGTGTGTCCTTGGGCAAACCCCCATTGCACCCTCCTGAGCCTCAGTTCTCCCAGAGGCAAAATGGGATAATCATGGTCTCCACCTTATAGGCTTGTTGTGAGGACGGGATGAGAGCCCAGGGCAACACGTCCAGCATGGGGACAGCAAATCTCAGCAAATGCCAGTTTGCTTTCTTTCTCTCCCGAAAACTGGTCTGGTGCCTCTTTCCATAAACCCAATGCTGTTTACGTCGGACGCCCTAGTGGCCCCTTTGGGAACTGCAGCTGCATCCACTGAGCCCTGGTGGGGAATGGGCAAGGGGCGGAGCCAGGGAAGAAGATGGGAAAGAAATGGGAGAACATACCCCCGCCCCTTTCCCCTCTTCACAAACTCCTCCACTTTTACGTCTTAGAAGGGACTCTTCTTGGAAGGCACTTTTAGGGCCAAGCATTGCCAAGGCCGACGTGACCCCACAGAATTCCTGACCAACGTCTGGTCGTCCTTTTCCTGATAAGCACACCTGCTCTCCGTGGACATGGACGGGGCACCGTCGACAGCTGAGCAGGCAGACTCTGTCATCCCTGCAGTCTGCAGATGAGAACACGGGCTCAGCCTGGGGACGTGCACCTTGCCCAGAGGCAGTCACTGCAGGGCCATGCAATGACCCAGATCTTTCCTCTAGGTTATCATGTTTTGTGCTGGGGAACTTTGTCCCCAGAAAAACGGGAAAGATCATTCTGTTTGTGCAAAGGCCTCGTGGCCCGGCTTGTCCTCTGGGATGCCACATCTGGGTAGCCTGACGTGGAGTGTGGCCCAGGCGGGAGAGACAGCCTTTCAGGGCACGCCCAGAGCCATATGCAGGGGCGGTCCCCTCCGCGGCTGTAATTAAGCTGCTCTGCTCGCTCTCCTAGTCAGGCATCAGCTTTTCAGGGGTTCGGATAACATGGCTTTGTGCTCAGGGCCCTTTCAGTACTTGAAACAGGAGGACCTGTGTCAGCTATCGGCGTCCACAGAGCATGGTGTCCCTTCTGTCCCCACAATGCTGAAGTTTAAAAAAGTGGGGTGTTAATATCGGCAGGGTGTAGCTGATGTCTGGCCCTTTTTCGCAGAAGCTCCATGGTGGATGTTTTCCCCAGGATGCAGAGGCAGTGTCCCAAAGAGAGATTTATCAGTTAAACCTGCTGGCTCCAGAGGAGTTGCCGCAGACTTCCTGGTAAACACCCCTGGGCCAGGAATGCATTTGTGAAATTTTTAGGAGATGATCCCAGAAAAGCCTCCTTTGGTCACCAAGCCCGTGTGTTTGTGTCTTGAGATGAATCGTGCAAAGGAAGATGCTTGCTCCTGAAATCAGACATTTTGTACCATACACACAAGCCTTTTATGTGACATTGGAGTCAGATGCTGAGCTGTCAGATGCCGGGGTTTGAAGTTGAAAGTTGACTTTGCCCCCTATAGTGACAAAGTTCTATGTCAGCCTGAATTTCAATTTCCTAGGATTTTTGTCTGTCTGCAGCTTAACTTGGTGTCCTCAGCACCTTTGGGATGTTTTTGTTGTGGTGTTTGTTTTTTGCTGGCTAGGGGAGGGGTGGGTTAGTGACAGGGCAAGGGGGGGGACATTGAATCATTTATTCCTTTTAGTGGGTTTAATTGTATAAAGATTATAATGCATACAAACGTCTGTAATTAGGGGAGCTGATTCTGTTAGACACTGTTTTAGTGAAGAAAATTACAGTGTTCATAAGCTGTTTAAGGAGGAAGCAGCGTATATTAACATGCAACTAGTTTTTGTTAATTCCTGCCGAGTATTTACCACCGCTCCATGGAGGTGCCTCCCCGACTCCAAAGTATGCCCCAGCCCTACGGACTGGCTGGATTGCCTTCAGCAGAACCAGGCCATTTTTCAGAATAGGAAGCTTTTTTTCTAGGCATTCAGGAGACCAAACCTTGTCCTGCGACAGATGAGTTTCATTCATTCGTGAGACCAATGTTTAGGGGTGCCGGGTGTGTGCCAGGGACTCTTCTGGGCATTGGGACATTGAGGTCAATAAGGCAGGAAGCTCTTTGCTCCCTTGAAGTTTGCAGTCTCGTGGGAGTCAGACTGTAAGTGAGAAGACAAGCAAATGAACACACTACTGACGGGTGCTGGTCGGTGCAGAGAGGAAATGGGACAGAGCGTTAGGTAGGAGAGAGCCCGGGGTGCATGCGAGGGTGTCCCTTTAGGCGAAGACTTCAGAGAGGCCTCTCTGGGGCATGTGGCCATCCAAGGACAGGGATATCCAGGCAGAACGCATGGCCTGTGCAGTTGCCAAAGCAAGAACGAGCTTGGTGAGTTCAGGGAACAGGAGGAAGGAGGTAGAGCTGGCGGACAGTGAACGAGGGAGCAAGTGAGGGAGATGAGGTTGGAGAGGTGGTGGGGCCGACTACGGGGGCTGTGCCAGGGGACGGTTGGAAGTTTGGATGTGTTCCCGGTGCACTGGGAAGGTAGACACGAAGGACCTGCTGCAAGGAAAGAGTGGCATGTTCTGTCCCTGCACAGACATCCCCCTCTGGGACTGTCTGCCACATGGTCTGATGTCAGAGGTGCCAAGCACATAAAATAGGACCTTTCTTTGGGAGTTTTAAGTCCCAGCAGAGGTGCTGGAATGTCGACACCTTGCAGGACTCTAGCTGGAGAAAAGGTTGACCATCCATTCAACTCGGGGTATATTCTTAGAGTGCCCACGAAGCTGTCAGAGATGCACTCACGAAGGAACATCGCTGATTGCAAATGGCTTCATCTGGGGACAAGAGGCCTGGGCTCTGAAGAACGAGTGGGCGTTCGATGGCACAGATAAAGATGGGAAGGACTTTCTGGCAGAGGGAACCCACATGGGTGAAAGGCACAGCATGTTAGGGGAACGCCCGATAATCTGGTATGGCAAGAAACGGACCTTTCGGGAGGAAGAGCTCTGGTGACCTTGGGCCGACCTTGGAGCTTTGGACTGTGTAGCTACACTCACGTGTGCTTTGACACTGGGTTGCTTTGTAAACATTGAATCCAGAAAACCCAGGTGCTCCAAGGAGATGGACCATCACCCTTAACAACTCCAGAGCCAGCTGTGACAGTTCAAGTTATAAATTTTAAAACCGCCTGCTTTGGAAGGGTGACGCCTGGACACAGTGCACCAGATGTGGAGGGCCTGGTCCGCGTGTTTTCTGAGTCCCGACTCCGGCTGTCACATGAGCACGGCCCAGCCAACCCAGCTGTCCAGTCGGGCTCTCGGTCAGGTTGACGAGTGTGTGGGGTGACAGAGGGAGGCTCAGGTTTTATGGCCAAGCTGCCAGCAGTCAGCCCCCTGGTGGATCGCACTACGCGGTGTCTGCATCCTCCCACGGTTGCTCTAGAACCACACGCTCCGCTTCCAGAATGTCACATTCGGCCATCACCGTCCTGTTCCTCCCCTCCCCCCGACAACATACTTCTGATTGACAGCCGCAGATACCAAGAAGCATGTCACCTGAAATATCACTGATGCGTCTCTCCTAGTTGGGGCAAGTTGTGAGCACTAAAGACGATCAGTTTAGGTGTCAGCCGAAGGAGGGTGGAGATTAAATTTACAAGTTTCCGAACATGAGGCGGGCATCTGTGTGCTGCTTCCACAGCGGGTGGTTCCAGGGCTCTCTGGTGGGCACGCTCCTTCTGGCCTCGCTGAAAGACGATTTGCTCGGATGAAATAAAGATGTCCCTAATTGTTTGTGGTGTGGGAAAGCAATCCCATAAGCATTAATTTGCCCAAGCCCAAAGTGTGTGAGAAAGAGCGTGCCTGACATGTTTTCCTTTTCCATTAACACTTCTGTGATAAACAGCTTAGATGCACCGAGAAAAATTAATGAAACTATTGTAACAATCGTGCACATGTAGGTAATTTATTAAGGACAATTAAAAAGCTTTAAAAACCATCCATGAGGCAAAATGAACAGGAAGACGGTGTGTGGTGGGTTTTGGCACGGAGCCCGCCCGTAGTGTGTGGAACAGGTTTCCCTTCCCGTTGCCCTCTCCCCCACCAGCGCGTCGCCGTGGCAGGAAGCATGGATTTCTGCTGTCGAAGCTGTTCTTAACAAACATCCCATGCTGGCTGAGTTTCTTGAAGCCAGGGAGAGGTGTGAACGTGTGAGGAAAGACTCTGAGTTCCAGGAGCCATTTCTCTTCTTCCTGGGGACCCAGGTGCGCTTGTCCCTACCTTCAGGGGGCTTGCTGGGTAACACTTGTTGGACTTTTGTTTATGTGGACTCTGGTAGCCCCAAACCCAGGAGAGAGGCAGCAAGGGAAGTCTAGAGAGGTTAAGGTGACATTGTCCTGGTGGCATTAGCCACTTACTGGCTTGCATCTTGAGCTGGCCTCTGTGTTGCCGCCCTAAGCCTCAGCTTCCTCATCTGCAAAATGGGGATAATGGTTAGGAGTGAGTATAGTATCTTAGTGAGGGTCACGCAGGATCATGTGTGCAAATTGCTTAGTGTGACGTCGGGCACGTACGTAGTAAGTGCTCAATAAATGTTTAATAGTCTTTGTCATCACGAAGGGGGTCATTATTGTGCTGTTGGCTGAAAGCCCAGCTAGGGTTGAAACCCAGCTATTTAATTCTGAGGTCGGTGCCCTTTTCACCATGTGCCGATCCCTACCCACTCACCTGTGAATCCCCGCCCCACCGCACCCTGAGTCAGTGCTGGGATGCACTCGCTCAGCTCAGCCTGCTCAAGGCTTTGGCGAGGCCCCTCCTTGGAGGGATGGAGCTGCCCTACTACCTCCTGGTCTCGCCTCTGTCCCTACCCGTTCTCCGCCTCTGGTCCTGGGTCACAGCCTCAGAGTGACGGATCCTCCACACCTTGGAATTTTCTTCATATGTGTGGAAGACTGGGGTTGCTAGAATTTGTTTCTTTTTATTTGGTTGGTGACCCCAGAAATCTTTGACCTTATAGACCAGCAGTTTCTCAAATATAGATACATTTCGTAAAGTGAGGCTCTGTTAGTGGATGGTGTTGACCACTTTCTGGGTAGCTATTTTTGTTTTATTTTTCCCTAGGCTTGATCATAGCATAGGTTATGTGTCCATTACAGACATATGCAAGAAGTGATATTTAGTCCACTTAATGACTAGAAAGGAAAATGAAAAGTTTTAGTGTAGACGCGTCAGACACGACAGATTTTTTTTTCCTCTTCCCATGCTGCAAATGAGCAGTGAAAAATTACTTGCTTTTGCTGGTAAAAGCTATAGCGCCTGTAAAAAATAGTAAATTATGGGAACATTATCAAAGTTTATAGGCACTAGAATTTGACCTTCAGCAAATTCAACATTTGGAGGGGAACAGGGGTTTCTTTTCTTTCTTCAGAATGAAAAAAGAGAGGGAGGAAAGAGATTTATTTCCTTCTGGAGCTGGGGCAGCAATTGGAAATGGCATTCCCCAGCTTAAAGAAAAAAGCTTTATTAAATTACAAAAAGTAATACAAGAAGTCAGTCTCCTCGGAAAAAATTAAAACCTTACAGAAAAGGCAAAAAGTCCCTTTGTACAGTTGCCCCTCCCCCCGGCTCTTATGTTGGCAAATATTCACACAGAGCCTTTTCTGTGCATTTTTATACTCTTCGATATACTCAGAGAAAATAATATAGTATTATTTTGTTTTTGCAGGCTTTCTGCCTTCCCCAAAACTTTTCCCCTTTTCCTCTATCCTTTCCTGAGACTTAGCTGGAAGAAGAGGGGAGAGTCCATGGACCAGTGCGGTTTCTTTAATGTGGGATTGGATGGCCCAGTGGGTGTGGGTGGTGTTTTTACCCTCTTCTCTTACTTCTCCTTGGGCTTCACGAAGCTTCTTCCGTTGTTAATAATCCAGGTTAAGATTGAGAAGATGGGTGGTGGGAGGATGCAGGTAAGTGACCAGGAGGAACAAAGGGCTGGGGGTGAACTGAGTACCGGATAGTGTGTCAGAGTTGAGCTTCCTGCGCCTTTAGTTAGATCCCACCACTCCTCTGAACCAGGAATGTTTGGAACTCTCGGCAAGACGAGTGGTCTTGAGTGTGTGAATGCGTGAGAGGGTGGGTGTGTGCACACATGTGAGCACACATTTCAGGGAGGGATTTTGCAGAGAAGCTGCCACCTCCTTGGCACGTGATCTTGTCCTGAAATGTACAAGTGGGAGCCTTAGCTAAGTAAGTCCGCAGATGTGAGTGAGTGTTTGAGGAAGGCAGCTTCAAGGAACTGGTTGTTATTTCTAAAACGGTGAGCTGATCTGCTCGTAGTGGGCTCCAAGCTGGTCTGTGACATTTCTGCAGCACCAGGGCAGCCTGGGGCCTGGCGTCTCTGGGCAGTGAGACTCTCCACCGTTCTTCCAACTGCAGAGGCCCCGTGGCTGTTGCTGGATCTTCACAGAGAACAGGTCCCTAATCTCATTCTCACCTGCTTCTACCTCTGCTCCGAGGTCAGCAGAGAAAATTGCTTTGGTGCTTAGCTGTTCTCTGAGATTTAAGGTGGGAAGCGGAAGCTCAGATAGGTGGTACAAAGCCACGTTGTGACTCAGGAATTAAAGTGAGAGGCCACAGCTGCCTGGCCCGGCCAGCTTTCTTCCTCGCATCCTTTTTAAGCTGCAGTCTTTAAAACTCTTCTCAGAAAGAGGGAAGGGAGAGGGTGCAATCTGTCACCTCCATCAGCTGGCTCTCTGGTTGGAAAATGAAACCTTGGGGACAAAGAGCATTAGGACGTCCCCGAGTTGTGCAGATGAGAGTCCCTGCCTCCTCCAAGCTTTGCCGACTGTTCCCATGAGTGAGGTCCCTTGTCTGTTTTTCCCAAGGAGTAGCCTTCCCGTGTCCTCAAATCCAGCTTCCCTGAGATAGGCACTTCTGACCACGCCCTCATTCCAAGACCTGCTAAGGGTTAACCAGTTTGGCTGACTTCCCTAGATGTGCAGCGGGGGTTTGCCCAGTTGGTGTCTGGGACAGACATAGCTGGGGGGTTCAGGCCTTCGTTGCATGGCTCTCTGGGCAATGTGTCATGCAGCCCTCTTCTCCTCCTCACCAGGACATCAGCAAGCCCGTTCCCCAGAGGGGAGCAGGTGACACACTGTCAGCCCTGAGAGACCACAGGAACCCCCATCCATCCTCTTAGAGGGGAAGCGACTTGCCCAGGGCCACCTTGTCCAGAAGTGTGCCACCAGCAGATCCGGGGCTGGAGGCCATGTGTGCCTCACGCTAAGCCAGAGACCCCTTAGCTGTGGGTCTGGGACTCTCGAGGGGCAGCCAAGCGATCGCAGCGCTCTTTCCAATCCCCCTGCTTACTCTCACTCTTTGCAGACTAGGATCATGAAGTGTGGACTGTTTTTTCTGGACTTAGAAACAAAAGTGGCAGGGAGACCTTGTACTTGAAGATGCTGGTTTCTAAGATGGTTCTAATCTGAAGAGAGAAGGCCTGAATTCTCTCGTTTTTGCAGTCATACTCATAGCTACGACACGCCAGGCACTGAGCCGAATGCTTTTTGGGCTTCGGTGTACCTGTTTCTCCCAGCCACCCCATGAGGGTGGTGCCACCTTTATCCCTGTCTCACCCAGAGAAGTTGGGGCCTGCTCTCAGTGTCACAGCTGAGAGGTGGGGGACCCTGGTTTGGACGCAGGCTGGGGAAGGGTTCTGCATGGCAGATGTGGGACAGGACGGTCCTGGCTGAGGGACCGTGTCTGGTGGAGGGCTTCTCACCCGTGCTTGAGGTCTCTTCCCTGCAAGGCCACCGTCTTGATTTTCAGGCATCCCGTGACAGTTCTGAGGCTGTCCCTTCTCTGGCTGTCCAAGCGATGAACACCACAGGCCCTATTTGTAACCTGGTGGTTTGGGGTGGAGCCATATCCCTAAAACTTCATATGTGGTGAGGAGTCAGCGGTATCACAGGGCACTTGATTTTGTTTGTATGTCTCAGCCTGGGGCAGGGCGAAGCAAGAGCATCTGCACGAGCAGACACGGGCGCGCACCTGTGTGGGGCATGCACCCTGCGCCAGGTGTGCTTGTGTACTCACTCACCGGTCCTCACCGTGGTCCTCGGGCTGGGTACTGCTGCTGTTGCTGTTGCTGAGGCCATGGCGGCGTGGCAGTTTGTGCGAGGTCACTCAGCTGGGAACTGGCAGAGCCAGGATCCAAATGGCCTGACCCCAGGGCTCCTGCCTTTATCTTCCTCATCAAGAACCACTCCTTGGGTGAGTTCCTCTCCAGGCAGAAAGTTCTGCGTGGCCCTGTGTTCTGTTGTCCCGCTGTTGGCCACCTAGGCCAGCACCCTCAGGGAGCCTCCTTCACAGGGCATTATTGTCCTTAGGACAATAAACAGCCACAAAGGCCTAGAGGAGAGGACTGTTACGTTACTGAATCGGAGGAGCCCCGGGCCGAGGGAAGATTACTGCGTGCCTTTGGTGGCCCCTGAGACACCCAGGAACTGTGGATGGTCACACACCCTCCTGCCTGTGTCCCGACGATGGCGCTGATGTCTGGTGGCCTTGTGCTCCCATTTACGTTCTCAAGGGCAGGCGTGAGTGGTTCCAGCTTGCCTCGCCCTCCCGATAGCTGCCAATGGCATATTTTTCCAAGATCTGCTTTCCCCTGGGTCTGTGGCTTTGGCCTTGGCCGTGGAAGAGAGTAGTTCTTCACAGGCAAGCAGCCCAGGTGGCAGTGGGCCTCTTCTCCAGGTTGAAGCCAGCAGAGGCAGCAGTGCAGCCCTCTGGCTGAGGGGCTAGCGCAGGGAGGTCACAACCCGTCTCTCCATACTGGCCCTGTTTGCTGCTGCTCCTGTGGTGGGATTAGAGGACCAGGCCGCAACCCTACTCCTGCTGTGACCCTGGGGCGGTTAAATAACCTCTGAGAGCCTGGTCTCCCCACCTGCCTTAACAGAGTTTTTACAAGGCTCCCAGCATGCATTCAGGTGCGTGGGAGATGCGCGGTGACTTCCAGCTCCCTCCTCCTGCATCTTCATGTGGCTCTGGAGCCTGTTAGAGCATCCCTTCTTTTAGAGCTGTCTGCTGCGGCTCATATACGAAACGGTCTCCCTCTATGTAACTTTGCACAAAAGATGGTTTTGTGGTCGGCCCCTGAGTAATGCAGCGGGGCTCCTGCCCCCCCGCCCCACACACAGGGAGCTGCGGTCACGGTCAGACCACTTGGCAACAATCACAAGACTTGAAACGGGGGGCTTGGAGCCATTGTTTGTGAATTAGTATGTTTTTCTATCTTTTGCTTTTGTGAAAACCAACTTCCTGTACAGCCACTTGCATTTTAAAACCCCCAGAAACGGGGGTGGGGGCAGCTCTCCACCCTCATCCACTGCTTGCCTGGGTCCTAGGACCGTTATGAATTAAAGATCACAGACGTTAAAAAGAGATCATCTTTAAACAGGCGCAGTTCCCTCTCCTCGTGCCCCCTGAGTGTTTAAGTTTTTGTGTGTAGCGAGTCCAAAACAAACAGAGATGTTCTTGAGAGATGTGGTGAGCAGGGACCCGAGACAGCAGGAGGGCGAGAACAGCAGAGGGGCAGTGGGGGAGAGCCGGGGGTTGCACTTCTGAATCGCTGGCCTCCCGTTTGTGTGCTTGGAGAGACGGGGCCTCGTGGAGTGCCCAGCAGAACCCGCCTCCTGCTGGTATGCTCGTAACCTTGGGAAGACGTTGGCCTCACCCCCTCCTCAACACACATCCCACGTGCAGGTGTTATGTGCAGACTCTTTGGGCAAAACTCTAAAGATTAATTGGGGAAGAGGTGTGGTAGAAACATCACCAGGAAGCTTTCCATTATGTGCCTTATTGCTGCATGTGAAGGTGGACCGGACACCCCATAGGGACCGCCCTCATGGAACTCTCACCTAAAGCAGACACGACGAAAGTGAGCGATTTCTGGGCAGCAGAATAAAAACATTGACACGGCAGCGATCATCGACATTTCTGAGCTCATCCCTGGAGATGTGAAGACGCTAAAGAGCAATTACTGCCCTTGGCAGGGAGCTGGTGGTGCAGAGGGGAAGACAGACAAGAAGGGATGAGTCCAGAGCCCCTGTGTATCTGTACCTGCTCTTGGCCTCTAACGTCTGTGAGAGGGAGTGGAGGGCACGAGAGGTGATCGCCCCTGTTTTGGAGGTGGCTGTGCAGATTTCATCTTGGTCAAGGTTTCCACCGAGGGCCGTGTTCAGGGACACGACTGGGTCTAAGTTCCAGGCACTTCACTGCAAATGTTGATGTAGTTCCCAGGGCTGCATCATCTTAGGGTTTATTTTAGGCAAATGATTGCCTTTTAGGTCATTCTCAGCCGTTTAAGTATCCTTGGCAGGAGAACGTATCTGCATGGGCCAAAGCTCTTCGAGTTGGGAGCAAGGCATATTTTCCCACCCAATCTCCATGCACCTGGGCCCTGTGGCTTTATTGGCACCTCATTTGGAAACTTCCTGGCTTTTGGTAGGAGAGGGAAAAGAGAAGTTTGGCAGCATCCTGTTCCAAGGCCTAGAATTTTAATGCGTGGTTAGACTGTTTATTGATTAGTTGGTTTTCAAGAGGGAAACCTATTCTTGCAGGACATAGGGTCTCTAGGAGAAAAATAATTTTCAAAGAAGTGGTGGAAATGTTGGAGAACATTCTAGTAACTCCTATCATTTCACAGCTGGGGAATCTGAAGCCCTAAAGGAGGAAAAGACTTGAGAAAGTTTTACCAAATTCACCATTTCTCTGGGCAGAATTGGACTGTAGGTGGAAGATTAGACATTTTCCCTTAGGGCCACATTTCCCCAAGGCATTGAGAGGTCTTAAGAGGCACAAGGGCTCCATGGCCAAATAAATGTAGCAACTGTTGATTGAACAGTCCCTAAATGCAGGACTTCTCAGAGCCTTTACTCTGCTAATAAGTGGTCTGATTTTCTGAGAGCAGGTTAAGGTAGGCAATGATTCCTGAACTTATTTGGCTAGTGAACTTATTTTAAGGAGATGCTCACAGGACTAACGTCTCTTGAAAAATTCCTTGAGAGATTTTCGAAAGTCTCTGGAGACCCCATGTGCCTGAATTGGTTTCCCTCTCGAAAACCAATTAATCAATAAATGTTGGGAAGTTAGATGAACTCTGACTTGATAGATTGAAGTCAGATGGATTCATTTATGTTAACTTGGTATATACATATATATAATATGTAAAGTATATATCAGATATTTTGCATATATATAAACACACTTAAATAAAATATGTCAACCTGATATGTGCATATTTATGTCTGTGTATATATATTATAATCTCTCCATGGCCATCAGAGCTTTAGGTCAACCGGTGTTACTATGCTTTAATCCAGAGCAAAGAACTTTGGGTCAGTGTGCAATTTCTGCTGGCTTCTGGAGGCTGGCAAAGCCTCACCATTGCTAACTGCTCCAGGAACACCAGGTCTCTGATCGGGAACCGCTGGATACGGGGATGGGCAGCCCCTCCCCAGCTCTGATATTCTCTGCGTTTCTTGCCTCTGAGGGATCAGTAAGAAACCCAGCTGCTCAGCCCATAACTCAGATCAGCCACCGTATAAATGCCAGAAAATAATTGGCCTCTTAATTGCTACCGATGCCACATCTTGAACCAGGTTTGGTGTGTGGAGAGGGTGCCCTGTGTAGGCCCTGGGAGGATAATTTGAGAATTCCCTTGCTTGTCCCTGCTTTGTGGTTGCCGGGCACCTGGCGAGTGTGTTGGGTTGTTTGCTTTGGGTAACTACGGCAGCTCCTTTTAATTGCCACCAAATAATTTCAGCTCGGTCTCAGTGCTGGTTGTTTTGCTGCCTCGCCCGGAAGAATGCCTGCCCCTTTGTAAGGGCCGGGTGGATGGGAGCTTCACAGAAGCAGGCCAACGCTATTTAATGTTCTTATTCCCATTTAATGAGGGTTGGGTAAAACTTGAGTTTAGGGTATTGATGTGGCACAAAACTTGAACCGCTCGCTGTGTTTGGGGACTCGGGCTAGAAGTTTTTCACACATCTCTTGCGACGTGGTGAAGACTGCCTTTGTGTTACACTCAGGTCGCTGTCGACTTTCTTTTGAAGTGCCCTCTGCTGTATTTTGGGGGGCAGGAGTGGGAAAGGAGTGAGATGCCATGCAGGGCCGTCGCCCTCGGTGGGACTCTCTAGAAAAGCTTGTCACGTGGCCTAGAGCCGGGAAGGGAGAGATTTGAATCACCTGCTGTTCCCTTTGCTCCTCTGACGTCAGAGTGATAAGAGGCCCTGAACCTTTGACCCCTGGCTTCAGGTCCATAAATGTCCCGCTGTTCCCAGGGAAAGGGAGACTTGTTAGACTGAAGCCTGATGTTGGACTAGAGCAGTTATGCAGTCGCCGCCATCGTGTGTGTGTTTGTTCATGCACCGGTTGGAGTCAGACAGGGCGCTAGGTGCTGGAGATCGGAGACATGGTCCTTACTCACGGGGAGGTAGAGTTATGCAGAACACGTGATAAAAGTACGACTTGATGTGTGCCGAGATGAAAACACGCATAGCTGGAGGGGTTCATCTGGGGAGGGTATTGGGGGACATGAGGCCTGGGCGGGGGCTGGAAGGACGAATCAGACCCAGCAGGCAGGGAGCAGCGCGCGCAAAGGCCTTGAGGGGCGGCCCAGCCTGTGAGTTTGGAGAGCGCCCAGAGGGGACAAAGGCCGGTGGCAGTGGGGTGGAGGTGGGATGGGAAAGTTGTACTTTATCCGTGGGGGAGGGGACTCTCACGGAGGATGTCACCATTGAGCTGGGAAGAGAGCAGAGCTTTGTAGGCAGAGGGTGGGATCTGTGTGGTCGACTGAAAGCGCAGGAGGTGTTCTAGGGAGGGTGGCAGGCTCTAGGGGTGCACCTGGCCTGGTCGGGGTGTGCTAGGCTGAATGCAAGAGGTGAGGCAGGAGCTGCGTCATCTTCCAAACCACGCTCACTCGCCACACTCGGCGCTGAGCACCTCTCTTTGCAGACTGCACCCCTCTTGGTCGGTGCCTCCATGGAAAGTTAGATTTGAATGACGTGCGGGCCTGTGGCAGGGGCTGAAGTCTTCCCTTGGGTCAGTGCCCCATGTCCTCTGAAGTGCGGGGATTGGTGACACCCCCATGACGCTGGAGCATGTGTCCGCAGGGCCCGCCGACCGCTCCCTGCCCTTGACCTGCTGCAGAGTGAAGCCCACGGATCACAGGGATGCGGTGTCGACACCCAGTCCTGCCTCAGCTCTGCACACCGACAGCATTCTGCCTGCTCCCCGAGGGCCGCACGGTCATCCCAGGCAGCTGTTCGGTGGTAATTAGTCAACCCAAGCCTCACAGGTTCAATGACTCATTGTCTTAAATTTTAATAAGTACAGAAAAACAGAGTGCTGATTTATTAAAAATTAATCCTCCTAAGAGGTAGCTTAGAAGGAAGGAAAGCAAAGGGAGTGTGAAGGAAGGGGGGACCTTGTCCTGTGCCCGTCTGCTGCTGGGAACAGCTGGGAACAGCAGGGCACAGCCTGGGCCCCCCACGTCGTCAAGGTCGGATTTGAGGAAGAAGATGGCAGCTCTGCACAGATTTACTCCTTTTATTTTTCCTTTTTCTTTCCCTCTTTTCTTTCCTCCTCTTCCCACTCCTTTCTGTGTTAGTTTCCCAGGGCTGCTGGAATGAGCGGTGCTTCAGCTACAGAAATGCATGTCTCGGTGCGGGAGGCTCAAAGCCCAAGATCAAGGTGTGAGTAGGGTTGGTTCTGAGGGGGAAGCTGTCCCACACGTCTCCCCCAGCTTCTGGTGGTTTGCTGGCCATCTGCGGCGTTACTTGGCTTGTGGACACATCCCCCTAGTCTCTGCTTTCGTCTTCACAGGGCCTTCTCCCTGTACGCATGGCTATGTCCATATTTCCCGCTTTTGTAAGGACACCAGACACATTGGATTAGGGTCCTTCCACATTCCTGGATGGCCTCTTCTTAACTTAATTACATCTGCAACAACCCCATTTCCTAATGAGATCACGCTCTAAGGTACTGGGGATTAGGATTGCAGCACAGCAATTTTAGGGGGACACAGTGCAGCCTGTGACATCTCCTTTCCCTCTCCCCGTCACTTCCCACCCCCACCCCCTGCCTTTCCCGACATCCTCCTGTTCTCTTGCTCACTCTGTTCCCTTGACCTTCTCTCTTATGCTGTGTCTCTCTGTTGCCACCTCCCTGCCTAGCCCTCTGGGGTTCCCATCGTTATTGAGGTCCCAGCCATCCGCCAGAGAGGGATGGATGCCTCCCTGGGTGCTGGCACCCACCAGGACTCACTTCCCTGCCTTCTGCAGTGGGGAGGGTTGTGCCCACGTGAGCCCAGAATGTCTCAACTTGCAGCCTCTAGACTGCCCTGCCCTTCTCAGACAGAACTTTTCTTCTGGAAGGTTGAAGAAGTCCCCTGTCCAGGGTTCAGTTCCAAGCAGGCGTATGTGCATGCGGGCAAGGAAAGAGGTATCTATGTGAGTCTGCATACACGAGAGAGAATTCCCTTCTCTCGATCAAGAAATAACTCCAGCACAGGGCAGGGACATCCCCTGAATGAGCCTTATCATTTAAAGCACTTCCTTCTCAAAGGCAATCAATTTAGGCGAAGTGCAGAGCCAGCCGAGTTGAAATTCAACAAGAGGGGAATGTTGGCCCCCAAAGCATTATGGGCCATTAAGTCTGTAATGTGGCAGAGGCCTCTGGGTAGCCGGCGTTCCTGCCTTCTTGTTAATTGCAGGATGCTGTTACAGCGCCGTCCTGCTATGCTTGGTGTCAGACCCCCAGCACTCAGGCATATTCTCCCAGTGATGGGCCCTTCCTTGGGTACTTCTGTCAAGAGCAGAGGCTGGTGAGTAGCCACGTGACTCCCCCTTGGATCTCAGGGGGTCCGTGGGGTCCCTCTCACCACAGGTCTCAGGATTAAGGACCTGTAGTTGGCCACAGCGGCACAGGCGCTTTTCCATGCTTGCGGGTTGGGGGACCCCAGGCCTGGGTCCCTCTGCTCTCCCCCTTCTGCCAGGACCTGGCCTGCTCGGTCCGCCCAGGGTGGCTTGTTTCCAACTGGAGTGTCAAGCTGCACTGAGAGGGGAGGTGGGGTGGGACGCTCCAGCATTGCGTGTGTAGAGGTGGGGGTGGCAGGCAGGATAGGTAGGGCCTTTGTCTGACTAGGACCAATAGTTCTGAAATGACTTGGAAAAAAATTAGATGTTGGGGAATTTCCAGCCTGAGTAAAACCTGGAGACCTCTCAGGGTTTTGAGAAAGCCACCGCCAGTCAAGCCAGTCAACAGTTCCTGTCTCTAAATCTCCCTGTCCTCAGCCTCTCTTCTAGACCCTAGTCACCCGCCACTCCAGGGTTTTGCCCGTCCTCCCAGCTGCTTGTTCTCGCCCACCCTCTGCTTACTCTGCCCCTCCCCGAACGCTGCCTTCGCGTGGGCATGCCGGCATCGGAATTTCCAGAGTGTTCTCTCACCTGGCCTTCCAGCCCCTTCCCAGTCCAGTCTAGCCACTTTCCATCTTCGTCTCTGTCGGTTCTGCAGTGAGACCCTGCCCCAGGCCCCTGCCTGCCCCTGCCCCTGGACAGCACATCTGCTGTGCGCAGTTTGGAGTGCACCCCCAACTAGGCCACCTGGACCCACCCTCCGACACCAGTTCTGTTCCTTCAGCTTCTCTGTGAGCCAAACAGGATGCCCGTCTTCTCTACCATTTATTTGACACTTTCTGGATTCTTAGATTGGAACACTCGGTATAGAATAGGTTATCCGAATATCTTCTATTTTTGTCACTGCTAAGGTATCTCTATCTTGTCTGCTTGCGTGTTTAGTTTGGTTCAGTTTAACAAATATATATACACATTCAATGAATACATTCTGGACTCAACAAGGGTTGTATTTCCTTGGTTGACATTTTGGGGCATTGGGTGGGGAGTTGAGGGAGGAAGGAAGGAAAGAAGTCACCTGGAGGAAGAAGAGCAGCATTGTCTTAGAAGTAGAGACAGAATAGAGGGGCAGGCTACCCTTTCGGAAGAGGTCAGGCAGGTGTCAGGCACGGGGGCAGGTGGGGCTAAAACATGGTTAAATCCATTTCTCCGAGAAAGTGTGCAAGAAAGAGGAGAGCGATGAGGATGAGACAGGAGGCACCTCCCACATTGCTCCCCTTGGGACAGTCTGAGAGTTCCTGGTAAGGCCACTCTGTTCCTGTCCCTTCCTCCTTGCCCCGAGATGGGTGCAGCAGGCAGCCTGCAGAGTCTCCTGCTTCAGCTTGGCAGGAAGACATCCGACCTTGCCAAGACGTCCTCGGTCCTGAGTTGAAAACAGCCCCTCTCCATCATCGGATATGACAGAGCCCCGTGAACCCTGCCCACCTGGCACGAGATACCGTATGTGAAGGCGTGTGCTAAGTGGTGCGGCTTCCTTGCTTCCTGCTGGCGACACCCATCCGATACCTGCCCTGGAAAATGCCACTTGTCCTAGACCACGCGAATGTTTCCCAAAGGCAGAGAAAAAATATTTTTTTGATAAAACCACTAAGAATGAGTTAAGCGTTGCATACCGTTATCCTTTTCATTATTGTCATATTTCTGTGTAACATGATTAGATGATTTATTCTGAAAACCTAAATTAAAGCACAGAGGAGACATTTTGTTTAGACAAGAGCCAGCCCAGACACCCCTTTCAAAGGCAGAGACCCTCCAGAGCTTTTTTCCCCAAATCGGGGAAAATGAGGGAGATCCCTGCCTGGCTTTCTGCAGAAGGTGCTTTTTGTTTTTGTTTTTTACCATGAAATATTATTAAGTTGCTCATAATGTCAAACTGTTGGACTTAAGCGTCCCCGGGGTGGATGAAGAGTGGGGAAGGGAAGAAAGGAGCCTGCTCAACACCAGGCCTAGTGCTGGTGGTTCTGCGTCCGTAATGCAGGCTACCCAAAGCCCGTGGGGGTCGGGTGGGGTTCTTCTGTTTTCAGAGGCCACAGAACTTAGGCAGCTAGTCCTAGGTGTCCTATAGGTGGTGGAGCTGGGGCTAGGGCCATGCTCTAGACCTAAGTGGCCCTCCTTTTCTGAATTCCAGCCGCCCCCCACCTTCGTGGGGTTAAAGCAGCCCGGAAACCCCAGCTATCCTTAGTGGATCCGTTTCACTAAGACCTGGAAATGCCACAGAACATGAAGCTTTGTGTCGATGCTTTTAGAGAAGGTTCGCTCAGCTGAGAGCCCTGTAGAAGGTTTCCAAAGTCTATTAGGCTTCAAATGCTTTCATGGCTTTGGAATCATAAGGTTGATTTGAAAAATTGGCACCTAATGGCTTACAACTGGAATAAATTTTCTGAAATTGGACCTCGGAGGGAGACTTGGGTGCACGCACTGCGGCCTCTCCCCAGCCTGGCACGCACCGCGCTCTGCGATGGGCGTAGCTCACCGCGGCCATCAGGAACCTGAGTCCCCTCTAATTAGGGGAGAGGCCTTGTCACTCTTCATTTCTCAATTTGGACCCAACATTTAGTGGCAGCGACTGTGGGGAGGCTTCTGACTGGAATTTCTCCCCACTGGCCTTTAAAAGGCCAGGGCCTGAGAATTCCTGAAAAATTAATGGGGTCTCTGTGGGTTCTTTGCACTTGCTGGTAACCCGGCCTCTCCCGGGCCCACTGTGGCTCCGTGGCATAATAGCTGCGCAGCAGCTGGTCTTTTGTATGCAAATATGACCTAAAGAAGTATGGGCGGCTGTGGGTCCATTGTTGCCTGAGACTGTGCGATTTCAAACAGACACCGGCTTTTAAAATATTCCAGACTGATATTGAAAATGTCAGCAGCAGGTTTCTCTCCCTAACTTCTGCCCAGCTCTCTCTTCCTCTCCCTCCCCTGGTCACCCACCCCACCATAAAATATAATCAAAAAGCTAGTAAATAATTTAAAAGAATTGCCTCAAAGGATTTGCAGACTAGGAAGAGACTCCCTTCTCTGGTTTAAGTTGGGAGAAACTGTTTTCATTTTTTTCCCCAAGATATTTAAAATATTCAAGAGTGTCCCGCAGGGTCTCGAACTCATAAGTGTCTGCATTTTTCTCGCTATGCTCTCATCCCCTCTTTTCTTTATTGATTTTTTTTTTTTTTAAGATTGCTGTTGGCAACATTTAGGTCCAACTTTCAAATGAAAATCATATTTCAGACACTGGTCTTAAGTCAGACTAACTTAAGGTCTCTTTCGTTCATCTGAGTTCTGGGCCTCTGTTCTTCAGTTTCACGAGAGGGCGGAGTGAATGTTGACTCCTGTGATTTTTTTCATCCTATTAACTCTTCTTCTGAGGGGTCCCTTAATCTCGTGAGCAGAAGGGAGTGATGTCTTATGTGTAGAGTCACTGTGTATCTTCTTCCAGAAACTTCATCAGGCCCTCCCTGCTCACCTTGAGAAGGGAGAGAGGTGGTCAGGTGTCTGGGTAGCCAGAAGCTTGGACTGGGATGAGGGTGCAGATTGGAAAAAACCTCCTATCGACCCGATCCCGGCCCCTGAAATAGGCACTGCCCCTCCTGGAAGAGCTCTCGGGGAGGTATGCTTTTCTGGGCCCCTCAGCAATCTTGGGGCTGGGAGTCTGGCTGGCCAAGTGGAGACGGCTGTATCTGGGACACAGTAGGTTCTTGGTAAATATTGGATGGATGGAAGGAAAGAAGTGTGAACGGGTGGATGCATGAAAGGAAAGGGAAAAAGGAAGGGCAGATGCAGGGGCAGAAGGACAGATCAAGATGGATGGATGAAAGGAATGGCAGACAGACGGATGCATAGATGGACAATTGGTAGATGGATGCATGGACAGATGGAGGGTGGATGGATGGACAGATGGACGGATGAAAGGAGGGAAGGACAGATGAAAGATGGCTGGATGGATGAGTGGATGGAAGGAAGGATAGAGGGATGGTAGACACCTGGTTTCCCCTCTAGTATTTACTCTTTTCATGCTGTACCCACCTGGAGGGTATTCCTTGGGCCTGCTCCTGGAAGGGGGCGGGGTGATCTAGAACACTGGTGCTGGGGAATCCTGACAACGTCCTGTCCTCCTTAAATACTACAGATGCTGCTGCCGACTGGCCTTCCAAGAAGGAAGGCTTTCCTCGTGGCTTTCCTCTTCCTTCAGAAGCCTGGCGTTGTACTTACGCAGCCTGCCCCCCGCTGGCATTGCCCTTTCCTCGGTGAGGGACCCGCACGTGGACACTCTCTGGCCGGTGGTTGAGGTGTCTGGCAGTCCTCTGCCAAAGAGCCAGATGCATCCCCTCTGGGTACAGCCAACAAAGGTCACCTCCTTGGCACTGTGGTCTGTCAACTAAAGCAGCTGCCTCAAGCTGAGAGCGTAAAGCACGGTGGGTGGGAGGCAGGCTCTGGAGTGAAGTGGAGCTGCGTTTGGATCCCCGGTGCCGCCACTTACTATCTGTGTGACCTCAAGCGAGCTCCGTAACGTCTCACCATCTCTGGGTCCTCACCTGTGCGGTGGGGACAGAGAGTCTCTATGTGAGGGTGCTGTGAGGATTAAATGAGACGACGCACAGGGCCCTTAGGAGCATGCGGTGGCCGGCACGTTGCACTTAACTGCGATACACGTAGCGTTCGCTGTTGCTAGTGAGAGTGGGGGCGCTGACATTCCCGAGGAAGAGCTGGGAAGAATCCCGGGCTGTTAGAGGATGTTTGGGCACGCATCTTGCCAAGGTGCCTCGACGAGCTGTCATCAGTGCTGGGGGGACGTGATCTGGTTCGGCACAGTGGCTGCCCCGGGACACGGGTCTGTCGGGCCTCACCTGGGCATCCGTTTCTGTAAAGAACAGCTAAGGGTAGTGACACCGGGGAGGTTCTCTAGGGAGCCCGAGAGGAGCCCACCACTGACTTCTGTCCTTGAGACTCCCCCTATCCTTTTGTTCTTGTAAATGACCATCTGACAGTTTCTCCCCCTTGAAAGCAGAGGCCCTGAACCCTCTGCCAGCATTCGATTTGCATGTCCCCTGGGGCCGAGACCCCAGCGTAGCTGCCCGAGACCAGCTCGCACATCCGCGTCTGCCTCGGAGAGAGGCCGCTTTCAAGTTGGTAACAGCCTCGGGAGACTGCGGCCGGCTCCAAGAGCCCCTTTGTGCTCTGAAATCCAGAACAGCCCTGGCCTTGGCAGCTGTGAGGAGCCTTCCAGAAAAACAGAAGTTCTGGACTTCAGCCTTGTCTCCTAACTCATGTTCTTTTCTGTTTTAAAGCCCGTAAGAAGGGTGGTGTGAAGTCCACAATCTGTAAGCATAAAGGATTTTTAAACTAAACAAGAAAACCAATTATTTTTCTAACCGCTTTAGTCCTTCAAATCTTTCACTGTAATGGAGATTTAGAACCCATCACAGTCGGGCTATTATTTCTGTGTAAACAGTGTCATGCCCTATTGCACCAAGCAAACAGTCAATTTTTTCCATTACACTTAGACACAGATGACGAGGGTGCTGAGTCGATGGTCTCTCGAGTCGTCTTTTAGTGATGGGGGAGCGCGTGACCGTGGTCGGAGGTGAGGAAGGGGTTAAGGCTTACGGGAGATTTCGGTCCTTACCCTTTTGGCTCCAGAGCTATATGAATCTTCAGGCCCTGGCTTGTGAACCTCCCCCATCCAGAGCAGGGGGCCGGGGGACAGGGAAGCGTCCATGTAATGCCAGGGCCAAAATGAGAAAGGCAGGAGCTCACAGCGTTCTTTGAACGGGTGGGATGTGGCGCCTGTCCAGTGTCCCTGTCTCCAGATTCTCCTTTCTTCCAGGTGGTTCTGCTCCCGGATCTTCTAAAGTGCATATCTGATTTTGCATTCCTTTGCTTGTGGTCCTGGGATGAAATCCAGACAACTGTGTGGCCGCGGGCTCCTGTCCTGCGGTGCCCACCTGGACCCCTTTGCTTCTCCAGCGCTGACTCGCTTGCGGCTCCCTGACGATGCCATGCTGCGTTGTCCCCTCTGCCCAGAACATTCTTCCTGCCTCTCCCCTTTATCTGGCCTAATGCCTTTTTGTCCCCCAGGCCCCAGCTCAGATGTTGCTTCTTCCAGGAAGCCCTCCTTCACCCCAAGGCTGGGTACGTGCCTGTCCCATGCTGCCCCATGGTTCCTCCCCTTCTGGCACGCACTGCTCTGTCTTGTCACCCCTGATCTGTCTTCTCCAGTGAAGTAGATGCTCCTTGAAAGCAGCAGCCATTGCGTCCTTGTCAACTTTGTACCCCCGGTGCCTGCCCCAGCTTTGGCATGTTGTATCTTGTCATTCAGCATCTATAGAATGAATATGTGAGTCCCCAAACCCGGGTGGGGGAATACTGGACTGCGGGCACCAGGGCAGCATCGGCCTTGCCGTCCACAGCAGGGACGGAGACAACAGTGTTCCCAGCAGCCAGCAGCTCCTGCGGGCGGAGGGCCATAGAGCAACGAGGTGAAGCATGCTGGACGCTGGGGCCAGCCTGCCTCGGGCAAGTCACTTAAACTCCCTGTGCCTCAGTTCCCTTATCTGCACAATGGGGTTA
>CAUYSK010047944.1:0-18981 GCA_963575035.1 Avahi laniger
CACCAGGAAAGGTGACCTCAGGGAGCCCTGAGGCTCACGGTCCTGATGATTTGTTCCCACCTGAGAACACACATACATACAATCTCTCTCTGTCTCTGTCTCTGTCTCTCTCTCTCTGTCTCTTTCTCTCACAAGACACAGGCACGTAGGCAGGTCCTGATGCGGCAGGGCTAGGCGGCTGGCGAGGGACGACCCCTGGGAACAGAGGGGCACACGGGTCGTCCAGCCTTCTGGGTCTCGTGAGCCACGACTTTGTACTCTCGGGGAGACTCATGTAAACAGCCAGCAGGCAGGCATGAGGCGGCGATGGGTGGACCATCCTTGGATCCCACGGTACGGCTTGGATGGTGCCACGAAGGCTTCCTCAGCACCCTGGGCCTTCAGCATGCTCCTCCTCTGCTCCTAGGAAGCGCCAATGATCCTGGCCTCCTCAGGAGCACAGACCAGACCCTGATACGGAGGCGCCTTGCCTGGCCGCAGAGGGCTCCCGCCACAGGAACGTGCCTCTAGGCAATGGTAGCTGTCATTGTGACAGCCAGGAGCACATGTGCAGTTGCACGGTCAGCCTGCCCGCCTGTCAAAGCTTTCAAGTTCCATCTTTTTTTTATTTTTTATTTTATTTTTTTATTATTCCAAGGTATTGTGAGGGTACAAACATTCCAGTTACACTTTATGTCTTTGCCTCACCCAAATGCAGGTTAAAGGTGTGCCCTTCCCTCCCTTTAGTGCTCCCCATGTCCTTTAGTTGTAGATTTGCCCCCTCATGTCCCTAATCCCTGGAGAGTATTTCTGCCATGTGATCACCCTAGTGTTGATCAGTTAGTACCAATTTGATGGCGAGTACAAATGGATCCCTTTCTTCTGCTCTTGAGGTGCCTCACTTTGGATGATGGGCCTAAGTTTACTCCAGGAAAGTATAAGAGGTACTAGATCATTGTCATTTCTTATGATTGAGTAATATTCCATTGTAAACATATACCAAATTTTAGTAATCCACTCATGGATTGACGGGCACTTGGGTTGTTTCCACATTCTTGCAATAGTGAACTTTTATACGCACTGGGAAACCCAAACATTTGTGTGGCTGGCTTTATTACAATATTCACTTTATTACGGTGGCCTGGAACTGAACCCACAATATCCCATTGCATGCTTGTGTTATGTTTTTGTCTTCTCCTCAACCTCAACTCCCTACATTTCACTTCTACCAAATTCTAGGCCCTCTTCTATGTACTGGTTTGCTTTTGTCTGGCTGACAGACTCTGTCAATTAAAACCTATGAAAACATTTAATGACAGTCACCAGATCTCTTGCTCAAAACTTCTTTTGGACTGATAAGTAACAGATGGCCTCAAATCAGTATCTGATGCTGGGAAAATCCACCAGCCAAGTGTCGGTAGTTACTCAGAGACACTCAAAATCTCCCAAGACAGATGAAAATTGACTCCTGACAAACAGCTGCCACAGCCAGGAGTGGAGGCTGTTGGAGAAAAGAATCTGGCCAGGAGGACTCCATTGGCAGAAATTCTAACTGAGGATGGGAGAGAGCAGTCTATAAGAAAACTGGTTGAGACAGGGTGAAAGGCACAGAAATCAATGTTAAAGGAACCAAGATAGAGAAGAAAAGGTCGGGTTGTTTTTCTTTCTCCTTTTCACAGCCCAGCTCTCCCTCTCTTGAGGATGGATCACTTCTTTGTAATAAGAGAATAATGGGTGGGGGTGGGATGGGGAAGCCAGCATTGTTCTTAGACTCCAGACATGAGAGGAAAATTAACCAGAGGCAGGTGTTTGAAGGTGGTGGGAAAGAAGAGCCTTGTTCTGGACTTCAAACTGGCTTCCTTTATAAGGAAGCATTTAAATTTCTCCAATTGCTATTTAGTTGGTCCAGGAAAGAAAAATTATGGCCATCATGGCTTCCTTCCATAATGTTAAAAATGATCATCTATATGAAAGCAAAGAGAGCAAAGGGAGCTTTAAGGTTTCATAAAAAAGAGGTAAATTATCGTTGTTTTATTCCTCAATGAATCTGGATGAGCTGGACTTTAATCAAATCACGTTGCATTCCAAATGTAGCAGCTATATTCTCAACATGAAAGACTCTAATTGATGGCGACAGGAGAGCATTGTATCTGCAGAATTTCGTTTAGTTTTTTGGCTCAGGGAGGGAGGTAAAAGACAAAGGACGCAGAAGAGCAGTTACCGCAGGTGAAACATCATCGGTGTATTCAAGATATTTCTAAAGACAAAAGAGAATAAACTTGAAAAGTTTGAAAAACAAAACCAGGGGGTGGGGGTGGCAGGCAAATTACCAGACAAATTTCACACGGGAAAGACAAAAACTATTCTAATTTTCATACTTAAAAAATTAAACATGTATTTTCAAGGCCTTCTTAAAGCACTGGTTTATTCCACTGGCCACTATTTCACATCTCTGTGCAGAAACACCTCTACTCCTGCTGTCTCATGCACTGTCTAGACTTTCTGTCCTTCTTTGCCAGGTCAGTTCTCTCCTTTAGACTTAGGCCTGCTTTTCTTGGACCTCTGGATTGGGCTGAGCCTTCTCTTCTGCCTTCCCATTAATCCTCTGTGTTTACTAGTCTGCTGACTCGCCACAGTGCACTCATGTTATCAGTTGATGTGAGCCCCCTTTGCTCTCTTTGCTTTCATATAGATGATCATTTTTAAGATTATGGAAGGAAGCCATGATGACCATAATTTTTCTTTCCTGGACCAACTAAACAGCAATTGGGGAAATTTACATGCTTCCTTACAAAAGAAGCCGTTTTGAAGACCGTATGTCTGTCCCTTCCATTGCACCCTCCCAGCTCCCTAATTTTTTCATCTTTTCCCTTCATACCTTCACAAGGTCTTGCACACAGTACATGTCTGCTGATCTCATCCAAACTATAAGGTCATACCTTACTAGGATACCTTCCCGGGAAATTCTTCCAATTCCCCATGGCCATGTGGAAGTCCTTCCAGGAATGGCAGGTCTGCCAGTTTCCTCATCTCATTTCACTAAGCCAAGGGAATACTTAAACAGCCCCTGGATCTGCAATGGATTGTGAAAAGCATTCCTTGTAGTTTAAGACCACATCATGCTCCTCCTTTAGTAAAGTAGTTACTATCAATGATTTAGAGTCCATTTGACTTAAAAATTTGAAACACTTGGCTATCTCAGAGTACCCATACCTGTCCAGAGGAGTAGAATTCTTTTTGTAAAAACAGATTCATTGAGGCATAATTTGAGACTTCTAAAGCTTCAAGTAATCAGAATTATATCTGACACTGAATTTGCTCATCACACTTAGTGTGAGTATGGTCAAATTACTCAAAAGCTATGTGATCCCAAGGATTTGTGCCTTGGTCAAAATAAGGACAGTGTTTGCAGCATGGCTTTATATATGCCAATGCCAGTTTTTAAAATATTGACCTTCACCTCACTTATATCCACAAGATCTCAGCTTTTAATATAACATGCAAGAGTCTAAAGACAGTTCTTTGAAGCTGTCTTGTACTTTTTGCTGTGGTTAGAAAAAATATCTAATGTGTTCCTGAGGAAAGACTTATTGTGTCCTGAAAGTATAAGCAATGACAGCCATAGAAATAATTACATTGATATGGTAAAGTGTCCGCTCACCTTTATTGAAGGTGACACCTTGGTTTTTTTTATAGCTTTCATTATGCTCTTAGTTTGAATTTCCCTGCTAATTTATAATCCTGATCACTAGGGCCAAGTACGTTTGAATGGCACAGGATGTAACTCTGGTTTAAAAGTGCGCCTATCCATTCCTTATTTACTGGCAGAAGAGGGCTTGTCAACACCACTGGAATGTACTTCCTAGGTGATTGGGTCAGCAAGGACATCTTGAAAGAGTAAGAACATCTGCCACCCTTTGTGCACACCAAGAATGGTATTTCAGGGGTGAGTGGGCTGCCCTGGGCAAGAGCAACCTTTTGTACAGCTGATTTGAGCAGATCCTGACCGTTGTTTATCTGAACATTCCTAACTGCAAATAAAGGCCAACTATGGCTGCCTAAGTGCTTTGAAGATACTGGGTACATTTCTTTGGTGTCCTTCTATTTACTAAACAAGACTAACAGACCTAATTGTGCCCATCCTGAACACTGAATCAGAGCCAAGTTTACACTTGTCTGTGGCATGATGCGATCATCTGCTTAGGCTACGTGGCCTGTGTCGGGCTGGTCCTATAGAATGAACTGATTCACGAAATTTGAGATGAGATAGGACAGCACACAGCACCCTGGGGGCTTAACCTCAAGCCTCACTATCTAAATCACTGGGAGAGAGAGGTGCAGGAACATACATATGGCCAATGTCGGCCTTAGGCACAATCCAGGAGTAGACAAACTTGGTCTTGGATTTTTCTTCATCCCCCTGTTTTGCATCATTTCCTTCCTTTTGACCTGGGGCAAATCCAGCAGTATCTGGTTGCCTACACAGCCCTCTATCTCGATCCCCAGGTGGTTACTATGCTCTTACTGTCCACGCCTTTTGAATGAGCCATTACAAGACATGATCCTTGCCCCTCTGTTTTCTTTCTTTCTCTCCCTCCCTCCATCCACACAACCAGAATTGCTTCTTCTCCCTCTGGACTATCATGGAATGTTCACGCAGTACTGTTTAGTGTTTCCTGTGCCACATTACATCTGATGTTTGCTGGTTTCTCTCCCCAGACAGGCTGTGAGCTTTTCTGAGGTCAGAGGTTGTTATCTTATTGACATCGTATCTCTAGGGCACTGCCCAGTGTGCATACAGCAGGTGTCTAATAGGAATCATGGAGGAATGGGACATGTAAAGTAAATGCCGTCAGTCTAAAAATCTCATGGGTTATGAAGATGGGATGGCTGCGTGGATCTGGGCAGAAGTCAAGATGCTTGCGAGCCAGGACAGCTGGGAAGGCTGCACTGGAGAGAGGGACCTGGGTTGACCTTGGTTACTAGTAGCAAGGGGACAAAGATGGTGAAATTCTCATCTCCATTTCTCTACAATACTTTGCAATCCGCTCTGTTTTCCCCTTCACCCTGTGTCAAAAGGAAACCAGGAAGCTCTCTGTCTCATGCTTTCTCCTTTCCGTTCTTCCCCCACCTACCCATTAAAATACACTTGTTTAAAGTACCAAAAGAGAAATTCAGCCAGAATTCACTAGGGTCACTGTGAATTTCTTAGGTGGAACTTTTTAAAGCATTTTTCATAGCATCTAATTCAATATGAACCATAAAAGAAAAAATCAATGGAAATAATCAGTAGAGAATGGAATTATTGTCACAAAGAAACATAAATTGTATCATTAAAAATCTTGGATTCCAAAAATGATCGAATCATATTAGATTTCTATTAATAGAAACTGCCTCAAAGAGATATTGGCCATCCATATTTTTAAAATGTCCATTTAATGTTGAATTTAACGTTAAATATTACAGGATTTTCTTAGCTCTTTTCTTTTACATTTGTATCTATTTTTCTTACACTGAAAATCTTGATTCCTAAAAACATTAACAAATTGACTCATTTGTTTTACTTCATAATATACATAAAATTGTTATGGAATTATAATACCAACACTAACAATAAAACCACAGAGTGAGGTTTAAAATTTTTGTGGGTTTTTTTTTTGTCTTTAGAATATATCCCACTAAAAATGTACAATCAGAGAACTATGTTTAAAAGCTCTTAAAATAAATGTTTTCTCTCTGTGGTTATGTTGATGATATCTTTATACCAATTTTTGGTTCTTCATTTATTTCTAGTCATTTGATTTTAAGATTTTTTCCTTTTCTGGTTTACTTGATGTTTTAAATATGTAAGTATTTACATCTTTTAAAAGTAAAACTAAAAAGATATACTAAGAGAAGTCTCAGGTTCATCCTATTCCCCCCGCCCTTACCCCAAGGGGAACATTTGTTAAATATCCAGTTTTTAAATTTATCACAGAGCACTCTGATTTATAAATAAAATAAATTAAAAGAGAGGTCTTTGGAAAGGAGAATTCCTTCCTGGGCAAATGTTGTTTTTCCTTTGCTTGCTCTCCGGGACAGAGAGCTTGTTATCTCAAGCTCCCCTTGTCAGAAATCCAGTGCCCCTCACACCTCTGCCATTAGAATATCTGTTATTCCCCTGCTCCCAGCTAGACCCATGAACTTGCTGGAATACTTCAAAGGCAAAAAAAAAAAGCATGCTTTAATGGTTTTTTAAATGCTACTTTGAGAAGTTGTTCTTCTGAGCTTGGGAAGGGAAAAGCACCTCCCGTGGGAGGGGCCCAGCTCTCTCCATGTGACAAAGGGACCAGAAGCAAACTCATGGAGGCAGGTGAGGGCAGGAGCTCCATTTAAAATATGCCTGATATAATCAAAGAAGTCACATTTCCCCTGAAATAGGAAATGTTCTGAGTTTACTATTAATAATGTGCAAAAGTGTTCTAAGTTTACTATCCAGCATTATGATTGCCAAAAACCCACTGCCGTTTGGATGTACTATAAAAGTATTTCCATGAGGGCCACATAAAGTATATATTTTTAATCAAATTAAAGTAAAAGGAATATGGACAAAGTTATATTTTGTTGATAAAGTGTTCTAAATAACATCTTGTCCCTGAAATCTCCTGGATGAAGACAAAAGCTGGAAAATGTTGTTAGCAGCTACTTCTCTCTAGCTCTGGTACAGGAAAAAGTGTGTGTGTTCACCAACGGCCTGCCCTATCCTGGAGACTCTATCAGCTCTCCACACTGGGGGTGATCATCACAGGCTTGATCATAAATCGTGTGTCAGCCCACAACCAACACAGGCTGATTAGCAGGTAGGTTGCTTTCTGGTTGGGAGAGAATTGCCCAAGGGACTTGGGGGTCTTCCAATGCTTGTAGAGCTAAACCAAGGCAAGGGAGGGGAGATATCTGGTAGAAACACGTAGAAAGCTGGCAAATAGGTCCATTATTCTAGAGATCAAGCCATGCGCTGAAAAGCCACACGGACAAAGTTAAAGCAGATAAAATGACACCTATCTGTGGACCCCAAGGGGAACCACAAGCCTCCAAGCCTCTGGCCACCATTGCTGTCATTGTCTGAATTGAAGAAACCTGCAGGGAACAATTTAGGGCTTGCAAAAACAGTTCACATTTAAAGAAAAAAATCAATCTGGTTTTTATTTCCCTACGTCCTAATCCCCTAAACAATTTAACATGTAATTTAGCTAATTTTATTGTTCTCTTAATTTTTGAGTAAGCTCATTTTAAGCTCATTTCAATCCTTCTTAATCCCTGTATTGTCTATCTTATTACTATTTTACCTTAGTTTCTTTTATTCCAGCATATTAATCATTTCATCTACTCATTTGAAAATATTTATTCATCATCTTTTATGTATGTTTCAGGTGCTAAGGGCACACAGTAAGTAAGAGCTGAGTGAATTACATTGTAATGTAAATGTTTAAAAACGTTTTAATGTTTGGCAAACTACTTTGGAAATTAAATTTTTAAAAATTTAGCTATCATCCAATACATGAATATCGTATTCATCTGCCCATCAGAAGGAACATCATTTTTGCTACGTCTATAGGACACATGAATACAACGCAAAGCTTTTTCATAGAAGTAAAAATAGCAACCATCTATGAAAAGCTCACTCTGCTCCAGTTCTTAGTACTTTACATATATTAACCAATTTAATCCTCCCAACAACCCTCTGAGCTGGGTCATTATGATTATCTCCATTTTACAGATGAGAAAACAGAGGCCCAGCAAGCTTAAGTGACTTCTCCAGAGTGAGTCAGTGGTGGAGCTGGCCTTGAACCAAGGCCATCTGGCTCCAGATTGCCTTTCTCTGACCCCAGTGGGGCTGAGGCCTCCTCAAGGTTTGTATCTGACAATGGAATTTAGAACAGCAAGAGGCAAGTAAGAGGCATGTTTTTGGAAAAAGAATTGTGTTCCAAAGAGAGCTGGTAATAAATATTGCTGATTGGCTGACTGATAAGGATGGAATGAGGTTTGGAGAATTTCATACTCTCATGAAATAAACATGTGATTTTGACCTTCCAGAAGTGATAAAAACTATTCAAACTATCCCATTTTTATATTTTCTCCCCTTTCAGCCTTCACTTTAGACTGTGCTGTCCTGGCAGAATCTTGCTCAAAATTGGCTCTGGCTCTCCAAAGACTGAATAAATGCTCAGACACATACAACCTGGGAAACAGGAATACATCTACCTTTAGGAATATCAAAAAGACAAGTGTTGTCGCTCATAAAGGCATATGGCATCTTGCACAAAATCCCCTCACACTTTTTTGTGGAGGTAGGAACTAAAGTTCTGAAAGGTTAAATAAGATTTGTCAAAAGCTGCAGAACCAGACCATTTAACAACTTCTATAGGAGCCTAATCAAACTATTCTCAAGATGGGTAAACTGCTGCGTCTTGGATCCCACGCCCATGCGTGTTACAAAGAGTAGCCCCTAGACCACAGCCTCAGCAGGCATCACCTGGGAGTCTGTAAAAAATGCAGAATCTCACACCCCGCTCCACACCTGCTGAATCAGAATCTGCATTTTATCAAGACCCTGGGGTAATCCACGTAAATATTAAAGTCGGAGGAGTACTGGAATGAATGGTCACTAATTCCACTTCCACTCATTACTAATTCCAACTAGACATTTTAGTTGCAGCGAGGGGAGTTGTTGACTCTATATTGGTTATAAATACATTAATCTCTTGAAAGGTATATTCTCAGCCTCACCTCATAATTTAACTTAAAATTATTTTCCTGATGCAAAACAATCTTCGGGTTGTTTTCATGGTAGATCTATACATTTTAAGACCCAGTCATTCCTTGGTGAGCACATATGAAGGCTTCGGATGTGCAAAACTATGTTTCTTATGAGACCTACACAGAAATGGCCAATCGCCCCCGCCCCGCCATCTTTACAATGACTCACACTAGTGTCCTTTCTTCAGGGCACGTTAACTACCTTTCTAAATCGCAGCAAATCCATTTAGCACAGACTGCAGACATAAATCTCAGCCCAGCTCCTGCTCCTGCTTGAGTTACCACGAAGTAATCAAAATAATAATAATAGCTACCACTTATGTGGTGTTTACAATATGTCTGGTGCCATTCTGAGAGCTTAATGTATAAAAAAAGTCACTTAATCCTTACAGAAACCCTATTTTATGGATGAGGAAACTGAGGCACAGAGAGGTTAAGTGGCTTGCTCAAGGCCACACAGCCAGTTCATGGGAGGGATTCTAACCCAGGCATTCTGTCTCCAGAGTCCAAGCCAGTAACTACGGCATCTCACTGCCTTTTGAAATCCAAATTAATGCTGCCCAAGGTTCCAAGAGGCCTTATTATTAAAATGCTCTCATAATAATGATTTATCATTTACTTAGGAGAATATAATTCACTTCAGAGATTTTACTTGACAAAAAGAAATAACAGAGATTTGTAGCTACTAAGACATTATTTTACAAAGTGAAAACATCACCTCAGGTCTCTAATCCTTGGTCGTGATTGCAAGACTACATGGTCTGCTGCTTGAAAGTGCTTTAAAATATCCTGATTGTACTTGGAACCAGCTCCAACCCTAAAATTGCCTTATGTTTTCTATAAATGAGAAGCAGTTGTAAACTCTAAGGACTCACGATATTGCTGGCTTTGCTTATCTATTAAATCACTGGTCTGATTTCTCTTTTTAGCTCCTGACAGCTCAACAATTTTTGTAAATGAAATCTTATGGACAATTTCAAATACGCAACCGGGCAAAGTCTTGTGCTCTGGTGGAAGTGGAGGGGGGACCTCCTGACCTCACTATTCACATGGCTCAATATCCCCTGAAGGCATGTCCCCAGAACCCTAGAGTCCTGGGAACACGGAGTGAAAAACACCATGTGAGACACAGTGAGCAGCTTCACATCTGCATTAACGCAACTCCCCTTAGACCTCTCTGCCTGATACTACACCCAACCACGTCCTTTGGCCTCACACCAGGAAGACCTCACAGGATCTGAACTCTCCTCTGCAGGAGCTGAAGGGAAGGAAGTCTTTGCAAACAGATGAAAAAGGGCACTCGCTGCCCAGTGCTTGGCGAAATGCAAACAGCTCCCAGGAACACAACAGAGGTTTGTTTCCAACAGCAAAATAAGCAATAGGTCTGCCAGGGGTGTGGACAGCAGTCGGATATGCTTAACAGGGAGCAAACTTTGATTTTTTTTTTCCTTCAATTACTTCTGTTTGCATTAGAAACACAAAGCAAAATAATACGTACACTTAGGCACGGTATAGGTAAAGGACTGTGGTTACAGTGCAGGGAAATACAAAAACTGTAAGTCCCAACCGATAGTCATGACCTCTCTGTTACTATGCAATGCATCCCATTGAGTGGCTGGTTAGTAGTCACTGCCAAGCCCTTATCCCTGGGGATGCACATTAAAAAATTAACATTTACGTAAGTTAGTATTTAAAATAGTTTTAAGTGCTGGTTGACCACTGGGAGAATGGCAAAGTAGCTCCCAATATCTTAATGCTCTCAGTGCCAGGTGCCATGTGTGGTACTTGATGTCAAGGCCCCAACCAGATCGTCTCGGATCCCTTTTAACCATTTCTGTGCCCTGTACCCCAAAGCTGATGGCCATAACCAATGTCTGTGGGTGAGGAAACATGAAAGTCCAGCTCCCTTGCCCACGGTGGGTCAGGACAACTCTGAGGCATACTGATCCTCCCCAGTCCCCCGCAGGATCAAGCAGAAGCCACTCTCTTTGGACTTTGCCTGAGATGGCACCCTTGTTTGGCTTCCTCCCTTACCTTGTCCTGGTTGCTTTCACATTTCCCCAGGAGCACTTGCTTAAAAATCACTTGCATAGGAATCCTCATCTCAGGGTCTGCTTCTGGGAAACCCAACCTAAGAGAGCACACTACCCAGCCCACCATTTCCTCAAACTGGTTGGTGTGAGGAATCTTAGCCTCTCCAGGAGCAGTTCTGGTGTGCAATTAACACAGTACTTGCCACACCCCTTTCCTCCCACAAATATGTCCATAATCTTTAGCCTAAGTTTATCTCATTTGATCAAAATGGTGGAACCCTTAACCTAAACAGTATGAAGTCTCAGTTGAGAAGAATGCATAGGGCATGTTATGTATGGGTTAAATAAATAATGGTCAACTTAATTTTTAAAAATAAACTTTCTATAATGTAGTAATGTGCTTCCCTTACTAAGTTAGGCATAAGTAATTTACATAATTCTTTGAGAAGTGCCATTGGTCTTGCTTTTTGATTTTTTTTAAAGGTTTGATCTTGCAGTACCAAGGAGCTATAATTAAAAGCATAAAATTGTACTATAAGTGAAAGGAATTGGGCTAAATCAGCACACATATTAAGATGTATCTTGAAAATTGCTTTTTGACTAAATTCCTTATTTAGGCTTGCTTTCTTATAATTCTCTAACTTTATGGGTTTTCATGCAGCAGAAAAATTTCTGGGTTCCCTTAGGTTGCACTTATTCTGATACTTATGAAGCAAAGTCCAACCCAAGGGATGTGAATTATGATAAACTCAATGAGAGTTGGTGACCCAGAAGGGGCCAGCCTTATGTCACGGCACAACTCAGGTTTCATAGACACAGATAGCATGGCTTACCTTTATTCCCATGGCTTCTCCAGAAATGACAGCAACTGTCACACCGTCTTTACTGGGCTTGGGAATCTCTTCACTTTTCAGTTCCTGGTACTGAGGTTCCACCATCTTCTCTGAGCTCCTCAAATTAACCCACAGTTGTAGGCCATGGGCTGGCTCCTCTGAGCAAGGCATCTCCGCATGCAGGATGCCCCGGCCTGCAGTCATCCACTGCAAACACCAAACCAACAAAAAGGAAAGCTAACTGTGCCCCCAGCAAGTCTGCAGATGGAACAATTACAACACTGTTGCTAAGTAAGGCATGGACAGGTGCTGCTGTCAGAGTCCCTGGGCATCCGGAGGAATAACAAACATCGATGACGACTGCTGGAGCCCTTTCTGGTTTTCCAGATGCTTCCTATGCTTCCTCATTTGAAATCAATGCATCAGAACTGGAATTCCTACAAATGGAAGAATACCCTCTTTGATATCCCTGAGTCTTAGATTGAGCTTTAAGATAGAGAGTTGCAGGTAGATTTGAGAAAAGCAGGATTAGGCAAGGGAAGAAGCCAACCAGCAGTGCAGTTAAAACAGAGGCCTTAGCCAGTCCTACGTAGAGTTGGGATGAACCTTCAAAATTGTCCCAACTTGAAGCAAGGTGGCCAAGTTTTTACACCTCCACATCAGCAAGCCATTCACTGTGGGCCACCCCCAAGTGGAAAGCACAACTTTGGGAGAGGCAATTCCCTGCTGCAGAGGGCAGGTCCCAGGGAAGGATGCAGCTGTGAGCCTCAATAGCCAGTATTCCCAGTAGCTGGAGGACACATGTGTGGGCCTAAATACACCATTGGAGGCCCCCAGTATCCACTACACTGTAGATGGCTGACTTGCCTCTCTGCTTACTCAATTCCAGTAATGGAGTCCTCACTACTTGGAGAAACAATTATTGCCTCCAGCATTGTACATATTCAAGTGTTTGTCTATTTTTTTATTAAAAGCATAGTTGGGGGCCAGTCCCGGACACCAATCTCAGAATCTGGGGATGAAGGGATGGATCATGTTAGATGTGTTTCCTGCCTGTCTTAGCTTGGGTTCTCCCACAGAAGATCCTGAGCCAAGGGCTTAAGTGCAGGTAGTTTATTTGGAAAGTGATGCTGAAAGCACAAGTGAGCAAGTAAGTAAGAGTGAGACAGACAAGGGAGAAAGCCAAAGAGGAGTGTGAAAGAGCAGGTTACATCTGTGAACCCCTGGGGCTCAACGCCACTGGGAACCACGGGGATGCACTTTAGAATTGTTGCATGGAGGAGAGAAGAAGCAAGGGTATTGAGACTGTGATTCCCGCCCCTCACTGTGCAGGAGTTCCCACGGGAGTGTTAAATCCCCAGCACATCCAGGCGGCCCAGCACACAGGCTGGAGGAAGCCCTCAGGCAGGGTAGCTGAGATGTGCTGCTGTGTGCACACATGGGGACCATCATCGCCTGAACTCAAAGGTGGGCCAAGGGGCTAGGAGGCAGGCTACCAGCAGCATCTTCCACACAGCCCTTGTGGGGAGAAAAATCCTTAAACGAACAATTACACAAATAATTATTGCCATTACAATTGCGCTTGGTGCTATGAAGAATGACGGAGTTCTGTAAGTACGTGAAGCAGTCTGCTCCGTTCAAGGCAGCTTACCTGAGAGTGCTGCCTTCAGGTGAGACCCAAACAAGGAGTAAGAACTGACCAGGGGAAGGGGAAGAGGAAGAGGGTTCAGTGCAAAGGCAACAACAGCATGTTAAAAAAAGAGTTCGAGACAAGAATGAGCATTACTAGTTCCAAGATCAGAAAGAAGGTCAATGCATATTTTGGAGATTTCGTTCTTTTGTTAAGTCTAAATAGATTTCCCTCTCTCTTCTATTTGAAAAAGTTTGTTAAACCTTCTGATGTAGGGGTTGGCAAATTATAGCCTAAGGGCTCAATGTAGCTTGCCAGCTGTTTTTGTAAAGGTTTACAGGCACATACACACACGCCCATTCGCTGGCGTACTGTCTGTGGCTGCTTTTGCGATACAATAACAGGGTTGAGAAGTTGCAACAGAGAACACATGGCCCCCAAAGCCTATTTGGCCACTATAGAAAAAATGTGGTGACCCTGCTCTAATACAAGGTAGATCTAAACACCCTCTCATGCTGCATTTCTTCTGTCTGATGATAGAGAGCTACTGATGTCCTTCAAAGACATCCTCCAATTTTTAAGCACTTTCCTGTTCCATTGACAGTTTTCTTCATATTTTCAGTACCTTGGTTATCCTTTTTAGATATAAGTTAGTTTGGCAATATCTTTCTTAAAATGGCCCACCTATTGGATTTGGAGGCCCACCCATTTACTAGCTCTGAGCCCATGGACATCCTTTTTTAAAAACATCTTTAAATCCCCATTCCCTAGTTTTTAAAGTGAGATAAAAAACAGTACTTATCTCAAAGAGATCATGTATATGAAAATGCTGAATAAACTGAAAGGCACTATGCAATCATCATCCTAATCAAACGTGAAATTATAATGATAGAACAAGTGTTGACTAGCACCTCACATGGATGGCGGCTGAGGCAGCCCGATGATGCAGATGGCAGAAGTCTCCATTAACTACCATGACAAGGACACCTCCAGTCATCATATCTACCCTTGTAGGCAGTCTCCATTTCACATTGTGCTCCAGTGAGAGATTACTGTTGACTTTTCACCCTGACTCTTTGTTCTTTGGTTTTTTGTCTTTAAATTCAATGAACATGAGTTCATTAAAATAACATGATTCAAATATGTGCATTTATCATTCCACTATATATGTGTGTGTGTATCTGTGTGTGTGTGTGTGTGTGTGTGTGTGTGTAAAATCCCAGAAAAGTACTTGATATAGAGTTCAGACTTACAAAACTGGAAAAGATGATCCAAACATTTTGGGGGATTTTAGTTGTAACACGTCTCACACAAAACTAGAATGGTGGAAGAGTTTGGGTCATTGTCTTAAGTGACAACACCTAACTCTGCAAATGAGTTGGAAGAGAAATAGTAAACTGTCTCAAATGCAGCAGAGAAGTCTAGAATGAGGAGAATGAAACAGTCACTGAATTTGTCAACTGGGACATCACAAATGATCATTACCTGAATGGCTTCAGTAAAGGTTTGCAAGTGATATGCTGAGAAGCTAACCCTAATTTCAGTGAGTGGGGGACAAAATGGAAGATGAGAAAGTTGAGACAGTCACTCTTTGTTACTCCTTTGAGAAATGTAAGGAGACTAGATGGAAACTAAAAAGTGAAGGGTTGAGAAAAATGTGAAAGAGGAATACAAGAGACCTGTGCAGGTTTCCAGGCTGAGTGGAAGGATTTGTAGAAAAGGACAGGTCAAGGACATAATGGAGAGAGGATAGAAAGGGTGAGTGTACTAGAACTGGGACCAAGCATGCACACTCAAACACTAAACCACCAACAATTCTTTGTCCTTGGCCATACCTGCAGGTCTCCTGGGTTCATTTTACCAACGTGTCCACAGAAGTCTTCATGGGCCATGCTGCCCCCTTCCAGGAGGTAAGATACCTATAAAAAGCAAGCAAAAAATAGGTCCTTTGCCCATTTTTAATTGGGTTATTTGGGGGGCATTGTTGTTGTTATTAACTTATATGACTTCCCTGTATATTTTGGATATTAACCTCTGACTGGATAATACAGTTTGCAAATATTTTTTCCCATTCTGTGAGTTGCCTTTACATTAAAAAAATGGGCAAAGGACCTGAATAGACATTTTTCCAAGGAAAACATATAAATGGCCAACAAGTATAAGAAAAGGTGTTCGACACTGATAAGTTCTGGAGACCCCATGTTCAGTATGGTGACTAAAGTTAATAATGATGAATACTTGAAACTTGCTGAGAGAGGAATCTTCAGTATTCTCACCAGACACACACACACAGGTAACAATGTGAGGTGAAAGATATGTTAATTAGTTAATATGTTACTTGATTCCACAATGTATATTTATATCAAAACATCATGTGGTCCACCTTGAATATATACAATTTTTTTAATTTCAGCATATTATGGGGGTACAAATGTTTATGCTACATATATTGTCCTTGCCTCCCGAGTCAGAGCTTGAAGCGTGTCCGTCCCCCCGACGGTGCGCATCACATCCATTAGGTATTTATATACCCTTCCCCTCCTCCCCGCTTCCATCTGCCCGACGCCCAATAAATGTTATTCCTATATGTGCACTTAGGTGTTGATCAGTTAAAAGCAATTTGATGGTGAGTGCATGTGATGCTTATTTTTCCATTTTTGTGATACTTCACTTTGTAGAATGGGTTCCAGCTCTATCCAGGATAATACAAGAAGTGCTATATCATCATTGTTTCTTATAGCTGAATAGTACTCCATGGTATACATATACCACATTTTATTAATCCACTCATGTATTGGTGGGCACTTGGGTTGTTTCTATATCTTTGCAACTGTGAATTGTGCTGCTATAAACATTCGGGTGCAGATGTCTTTTTTATAGAATATCTTTTGTAATGGGATTACATCCCAGTAATGGGATTGTTGGATCAAATGGTAGTTCTACTTGTATCTCTTTAAGGTATCTGTATATTGCTTCCACAGAGGTTGCACTAGTTTGCAGTCCCACCAGCAATGCATGAGCGTTCCTATCTCTGCGCATCCACGCCAACATTTATTGTTTTGGGACTTTTTGATAAAGGCCATTCTCGCTGGAGATAAGTGATATCTCATTGTGGTTTTGATTTGCATTTCCCTGATGATTAGAGATGTTGAGCATTTCTTCATATGTTTCTTGGCCATTATTCTGTCTTCTTTTGAAAAGTTTCTGTTCATGTCCTTTGCCCACTTTTTGATAGGGCTGTTTGATTTTTTTCTTGCTGATTTTCCTGAGTTCTAAATAGATTCTAGTTATCACACCCTTCTGTCTTTGTCTCTGCTTCGCTCTCTTTCTCCCTTTCCCCAAATTACAAACACATATAGACTACACAGATGTGAAAATTCCACTGCATTATAATTTGTCACCTTGAAGAACTCAAGTTCAAACAGAACATTTTTCCAACACCCTGTGCAAACTTGACAGAACTTCTCTGGACTTGGCTCTTTTTTTTCCTCGCTGAGTAACAGCTGAGTTGACTTACGCATCCAGCCCCTAGAAGCAGCATCTCTCCCTAGAGTTAAATTTGTTAACACTGATGCTAATAAGAATTCTTTGGTGATGACATTCCTAGCTGGAATGTTCAAAGAACTGTTTGTGACCTCCTAAAATAAGGAGGTCCACATATTCTGAAGCTAAGGATTGGATACAGTGATGTGGAATGGATTTTGGAATCAGACATAGTCCCAGCTCCGCTGTAAATATATAATTTTGGGGCAAGTTAGGCAAGCTCTCTAAGACTGTTTTCTTATGCATATAAAGTGGCAAAGTTGTGCTTTGCAGGGTTGGAGTGAAGATTTAATGAGGTAATGACATCATTACGTGATGCGCTTAGGGTAGTACATGCCTCACTCCCCTGGTCGCCTCCCTGCTTCCACTCCCATGCCCAGCCACTCCAACCTTACCATCCTGTTCTCCAGCAATGCTGGGTGTTTTTTACCTCCTAAATGCTCGCTGCTTTTTCTTGCCTTTCCACATATCGCTCCTTCAAAACCCTTTCCCTCTGTGTTTGCTTGCCTAACTCCAATCCTTATTCAGGTTATCAGCTTAAATGTCTCCTCTCTAGGGAGACTTCCTGGGTTCTCCACCCTCCGTAGACCCCACTGCGCTATCCCATCTTCACAGTATAGTATAGTCAGTGCTTAAAAGGGTGGTCTCTGAAGCCTGACCAGCTGGACTTCAAGCCTGGCTCTTGCATTTACAGAGGGTTGACCTGAAGCAGGATACTTAACCTGTCTTTGCCTCAGTTTCTTCATTATAAACTGGGGATCAGGGTGACCATACATCCCTGTTTTCTTAAGACAGTTGATATTTGGGCCTCTGACCCTAACAGATTTATTACAAATAACCCCTTTCATTGTCAAAACCTTTCTGATTGAACAACAAATTATACGGCCACGCTAATAATAATAATAGCACCCATCTCATTGGATTACTATGTGCATTAAATGAATAGAGATAGACACAATGTTTGGAGCAGTGTCTATGATACCGTAGGTGCTCAATAATGTTAGCTGTTCATACAACAGGCATCAGTTGTCTCGGTGTATCTCTGTCCTCACAGTCATCCCCCTACATGGTAAGTCTGTCTTCCCCACCAGACCCAAACCACTTGAGTGCAGGGATATCATCTATCCTGATCATATTTGTACCTCCAGGGTACAGCTCAATGGATAGCTTCAAAGTCACATTTACACAAAGGAAATAAATCCATATAGCAGAGTTAGAAATTTAGAAATGTTTGAAAGGGAATTGCTGTATTTCACAAACAAAGCAAGTTTCAAAAACAAAGCTGCACACTGACAATTTATCTGACCATAATTTACTGGCCATATACTATGTGCTGGTGACTGCTAAGCTCTAGGAGAGAGTTTCTCAGTCTCTGAACTACTGATGTTTGGAGCTGGATAATGCTTTGTTGGGGGAGAGAGGACTGTCTTGTGCAGTGATGGTCGTTTGGCAGCATTGCTGGCCTCTACCACTAAATGCTAGTAACACATACCCCACCCCAAATGTGACAACCCAAAATGACTCCAGACGTTGCCAAATGTCCCATAGTGGGCAAAATAGCCCCTATGTAAGAACCACTAATATAAGGGTAAGACCTGCCTCCTCCACTTTAGAAATAGTGTTGAGAGGCTGGAACATCGAGTACCTGTGTGTCTTGTATAACAAAAAACCATGAATGCAATCCTGACATAGTTTGTATAGGCCTCTGATTTCCTCTCTGAGTTATTAACATTCATAATAAACTAATTCAGTAATATGCACTCTCTGTTTAGCTAAGAGTTTAATCAATCAAGAAAGATAATATTTCTGTATGAAATATTTCATATGTTTTCTACTGTTTGAACATTTATTTATTATTGTAAGCCTACTGTTTGCCAGATACGGTTTCTCTTCAGTTTGTGTGTTATCTCTATTGGACATAATACCTTTTCCCTCCCTTCATTAGTCTAATAAGCAAAGAATCTTACATACTCATTGCATGCAAGAGTCTGAATGGTTTTAAAAGATCAGTATCAGGAAAGAAAGAAAGAAAGAAAGAAAGAAAGAAAGAAAGAAAGAAAGAAAGAAAGAAAGAAAGAAAGAAAGAAAGAAAGAAAGAAAGAAAGAAAGAAAGAAAGAAAGAAAGAAAGAAAGAAAGAAGGAAAGAAGGAAAGAAAGGAAAGAAAGA